>MJUU01013442.1:3520-20543 GCA_002080025.1 Modiolus philippinarum | reverse complement strand
GGTATAACATTATCCCCGAACTTTCTTCGAAAGTGCGGGGATAATAACACATGAACATAGTGGAATACCATACAAACAGGGTAAAATAACACAAATAAAATGTGGAATAACACATGAACAGGGTGAAATAACACATGGACAAAGTGGAATAACACTACATAAACAGTGCAGAATAACAATACCTGAACAGTATCCAGTAATAATTCTGCTTTAAGTCCAGCCGCCCATAAATGTTTAATGATTGTCATTCTATCCTTTAACATAGATTTATGTCCAATAGCACATACTAATATATCACACCAACTTTTACATTGATACTGAAAAATAAACACATAAAAAAATATTTTAACATTCAGTAAATATTTGACAATTTGTGTATTTGGCTACATACAATCAAGTTTTTTAATAAGAGTTAATGATTAATGGAAATTTTATATAAAGGTATTTTTATAAACAGATTTTGCTATGGAATAATTGCATTTGTCAAATCACAAGTCACAGATGTTTTTGCTTTCTGATTTTGTCACCGATTCTTGGGCTAATGAATAATTTTAATACTTATTTACTCTATGCATGTATTTCCTCCAGATTCAGACATTTTGTTTCGTAAGCTATCTACATGTTTATACTAAATACTGATACAAAACTAGAAAAGATTAGAACAAAGCTCACTATAATATACCCCCNCCCCCCCCCCCATTTGATTCTAGAAGTAAAAAATTAACAACTAAAAATAAAGGGCTACTCAGAGTGCAGCATGATACGACTGCAGCATGTCGACTACTGAAATTTGAATAAGTGTAATTTAAAAGTGAATTAGGATACAGTAAAGAGTTTGACACAGTAAATAGATGGGCACAATAAGGAGCTTGACACAGTAAGGCCATGTAAAATTAATTATCTGGTTCTCAGATACCGCCGCATGGGTGAAAACCTGGCCGCTGGCTTGTATTTATTGTCCCCAAAAAATAAATATCCGCGTTCAAATTTTCCCGCTTTTTCACTTGAATTGATCAAAGAGAGACAACTCAAATTTCATTCAAAGCTCTCTTGATTTTTCGTTTTCTTTGTAGAAATCGCTACTTCCGGTTTATATTCCAAATGGTTTTGTCAACAACAAAACGAATGTTGATTATGCTGACACTTTTGACGGGTTTTCGTGCGTTAACCCATCGTTTATTGTCAATTTGGCGGATTAAACAACCGTAAAGGAAATTATTAAAAGGGAGTATGGCCAGTCAGCCTGAAATACTAGAAAACAGAGATCCTTTAATGCACAAGAATGTTTTGAAATCCAGTCTGAGATCTTGTTCTGAACTCTAAAACAAGAATCTGTCACTGCAGTTACTGGAAGGGGATCCTACTATCATTTTGCTCATTGGAAGAATTTATTTTTGTGACTTCCTTGACAGATTTGCCTCTATCTAAATGGTCAGTGTATCTGACTGCTGTCACCAACTTCTGACCAAGTAAATAATAGTATACAAATACGCCTTATTAAACGGATCCCATTGGATCTAATCAAGGTTAATCAATTATTCCTCTGTCTTTAAGGGAGTCTAATTCAATTTTCTCCAGGAGTTTCTTTAAGGTGACATATCCTGGTGAGGTATATTGGATCTGTCTTTTCTTTACCTGTTTCATGTCTTTGATGATTGCAGTTTGCTTTGACTCCAAGATTCATGATGCATACTCCATTTATGGTATGATCAATATACATTTTCCTTTTCTGTGTGGTACTTATGTGATGCAGGGACTATACATATATTGTCCTTGTGTAATGTCTTTGCTATTTGTGTTTTTCATTGTCTTTGGAGTATTTTTTCTTTTACTTATGATTTTGTTCTTTCTTACTTTTATATACTTTATCATATCTTAATATTTATTCATAAAATCTGAAAAGTTGACGATGGAGTATGGATGAACATACAAAATAAATACATAAATTAAATACCCTCCCTCCCTCACCATTTTTTTGAAAGTCATTATCTGAGAACCAGATAATTAATTTACATGGCCTAATTAGCTGGACACAAACTAAGGAATGTTAATATTAGCCCTTTTGATCCCTAAGTGAATTAGGATACAGTAAAGAGTTTGACACAGTAAATAGATGGGCACAATAAGGAGCTTGACACAGTAATTAGCTGGACACAAACTAAGGAATGTTAATATAAGCCCTTTTGATCCCTGAAAGCTCCGAAACTGTAAGATTTAAGCAAATTTGTTGACATACTACTGACAGCATATATCAAGATGAATCCAAAGAAAAAAATCCCCATCGAAATCGGATTAAAAATAATGACTATATCATATTTTCAAAAATTGGAATTTCAGCTCCACTGACCCCTTTTTGTTTGGAAACAGTAAGAGATATGCCAAATCTGTTGACGTACTACCATAAGCTTACAACAAGAGGAATCTAAAGAAAAAAATCCTATCAAAATAGGATGGAGAATAAAAATTTTAGGTAATATGCATGTTTGCACTTTTGGCCCCATTTGGCCCCTCATACCTCGGAAAGGAAACAAATTACCAAAAATCTGATTGTGCAGCACTGTATGGATTTTTCATTCAGAATTCATTGCAAAAAAATGCATCAAAATCGGACTAATAATAAAAAATTAAAATTTTTGATATTCGCCCCTTTTTAGGACCCATTTATCTCATGAACGGTATATGCCACATCAAAACACCCAATTTTGTCCTTTTTGGACCCTTTTTTATAAAAAAAGGGGCCAAAATAACAAAAACTACACCCATCCTTCCCTTTGTGCCAAGGAACATTGTGTCAAAATTTCATAAGGATTGATCAACTTAAACTTAAGTTATTGACAAAAAACAAAAGTGTCTACGGATGACAACAACGCCATAAGATGACAACGAAGACAAAACAACGACAATGATGACAACAGCGCCATACCATTATACGACCACAAATGTTTGTGGTCGTATAAAAATCAAGTCAAATCAAATTTTTAAATAGCTAGTGCACAATAGCAATATGCACTGAACATTCTGTGAAAGTTTCATTAAGTTTCACCAAGTGGTTTAGGAGGAGTTGTCGTTACAAAGTGTGTATCCCTATGGCGGACACAATAACAAACAAACGGACACAAAGATCACTATATACCTCCTGGTAAAGCTGGGGTATAACAAAATATCAAGAAAGTGTATAAATGAGGACAAATTGATTCAAATAAGACTTTAATGCATTGCAAGAGAAAAACATAGGTACTCAACTATTACAAAGTTCACCTCATTGTTGCATATGGTCATAATAATATAACTTTGCCTTGATACTGCTCAACATCAGAGATGGATGCATATCTAATTTTTCATTTACATGTAACATACAGTAGCTGAAAATTGAATTATTATGTTATATTCAATGATAAGTCAAGCATAAAATGTAGGTCAATATGACACAACTTTGCCTGGATACTGATATACCATCTGAAAGGCATGCATATACAAGGTTTAATGATCCTACAATGTACCTTGACTGAGATATGAACTCGGTCAAGAATTTGAGTGTAAGTCAATCAAGCCTAAAATGTAGGTCAAAAGGACCGAATTTGTCCTGGATGCTTATGTATCATCTGAGATGCATGCATATGCAAGGTTAGATGATCCTACCATGTACAGTAACTGAGAAATGAACCTAGATGTAAACTTGAATGTAAGTCAATCATGCGGAAAATATAGGGTCAAAGTGACCTAATTTTGCCTGAACGGTGACCTACCACCAAAGATGCATGCATATGCAAGGTTACATGATCCTACCATGTTCAATACCTGGGATATGAACTTGGACGTAAACTTAAAAGTAAGTCAATTATGTGGAAAATGTAGGTCAAAGAGACCTAATTTTACCTGTATGCTAACCTTCCGCCATAGATGCATGCACATGCAAGGTTAGATTGTATTACCATGTACAGGAACTAAAATATTAACTCACACCTAAAATTAAATGTAAGGCGACCAAGGGTGAAATGTAGGTAACAGAGACCTAATTTTCCTGGGCTGTGAGACAACCCTAGATACTTTGATGACCCTACCCTTCATAGTTCCAAGGATATATACCCAAATGCGGATGCGGACACAGACACGGATGCCAAGGATACTCCCAATAGTCCCCCTCAACTTCGATGAGGCGAACTAGAAATCCTGAATAAGCCATACAAATCTAAATCTTAAGTTTAGATGCTTTTGGCTTTTAATGCTACTACTACCTTTATTTTGAACTTATGCTTGTTTTACACATCTTGCCCACTACAATCATAATGACTAATGAAATGTTGAATTTCTCTTACGATAATTTACAGATTTGAAGCAATTATCATTTTATTCCCAATAACCACAGAAACAGTGTTAGGCCAAATATTTAACTTTACCTCAGGATTTTCAAATAATGCTGATACAATTTTTTCAAAATGGAAGCTAACTCCAACTGCATGCTGGGTAATGCTGTACTGCTGAGACAATGAATGAGTGATGAGAGAATGAAACTTTGAAATCTGTAAAAGAGAGGCATACATTTTAATACATGTAATTTCAATTTTGCAGTCAAAAGAGATGTTGCTTTGTAAAAATACTCCACATTTTCCAAATCTACATGATATTAATGTCCTAGAAATGTTTAAAAACTGAATCAAAATAATTTGCAATGTACATACTAAGGATGCTTAAATACATTTGTACATCCAAAATAAAAGGTAGATATTTTCTCTATTGTTGTGATTATAGGATTAAATACCGTTTTAAAGGAATTTATTGGAGTATAAACGGGACCAATTCACTCACAAACAGTCAACTTTTATGATATGTTTGTGAGTGACTTTGTCCAGTTTATACTACAATAAATTCCTTTCAAACAGTGTTTAATCCTTATAATTCTTTTAATTTGATGATAAGGTATTCAATTCTTATTTTTATAATGCCATTACACATCTTTTTTCTATTTTATTCTCTTGGCGTATGAATTTACAAGGTGAACTTAAATGTAGTTCAGTCAACGTCATCTACCGAAAAATAAACGACTTCAGAAATTGCTACCTGAAGTAAATTCAACCAATCATGTCAGCTTATTTCCTATTATGCAAATTATATAAGGATTATTGGTTTATAATCGTTTATTTTCTAAAAATTCTAGCATAAAAAGTATAGGTTGCTTAAAAAAATCAGTATACATTTTGAAATGATCAAATTTAGAAATATAGTTTATATAAATGCAAAAACATTTTTTCAAATGAAGAAAATAACAAAAGCATTGTAAAAGGGGACTGTGTTTAGAATATTATGACCAGTTTGATTCCAACTGGCATTATGGTTTTAGCAGAAAATATCCAATGTAAATCTTTGTCCCTGCAGGCAGCCAACTCGGTTTGGGTGTCAACTTATACATTTAAATACATGTAAGGACTATTGCCATCCAAGTTTGTTGCCAATGGTCTAGTTGTATCAGGCGATTAGATTTTTTAATGCAATTTTCATAGCGTCTAATGTTAATCTATTATTTTCTGCTGGCAGCAATCTTGGATGGGTTGTGAGCATGCCTGACTATCTAAGAACCATTGAGACCAACTTTATTTTCAATATGCTACGTAGTTTCAGATAAATTTCCAAATAGGGTCCAATGTTAATCTATGTTCAATACTAGGAATCATACTACCGGTAAATGGGGTGCATACTCGACAAAGTTTTTTTTTTAGGGGACCGCAAAAGGGCTATTTCCAGCAAGCTTTGTTCTATTTTTCCTGCAGTTTTAGATAAGAAAATCATTATTTTCATATCATACCTCCAACCTCTGGGACACCAAATCAGGGTGATGACCCTCATTCCAGAACGAAAATGAGGGTCATAACGCGTGACCATCTTTTCGGCTATAAAAATGTACATCTTCAAAATACTATATCTGGTTTAATGCAAAATTGATCATAAACTATATATGTAAACTATGTTTATGATACAAAGCTTTCATTGACATCACTTGTTGCAGCTTTCAAAAGACAAAACTGACAAATTCATAACAATCTTGAGTGGTTTTGGTTCTACTACGAGAAAATATAACTGTCAGTGGAACATTTGTTTGCACAACTTCGTAAAATGATCAGCAACAGAAAATGGGAGATTGTGTTTTGAAATAACAAAAATTGAGTTTCAGCAGATGATGTTTTATTCATTTATTCACTGCGATCAATGGATCTTAGCCAGGTAAATTCTTCTTTCCAAGCTATTTGTTATTTATCGTTCTCGTTTTGCCAGTGTTTACAAACAAGCTGGTCCTGACAAGGACCTCTACCTTCCAGTAGACATATTTAAGAAATGAATGTACCCTTTATTGTTGTAAAAACAGTTCAAACTTTCTACGAAGGGATTAAAGCTTTATTGAAACATAGAAAGCAGCCACAGCCTTCTAAGCTCACCTAGTTGCGCAGCATTGTCACATGTTAAACATGTCAGTAAACAGGAACGAACCACAATCGTGCATCAAATGTAGTTAACAAACTGCATCCAAAGCATTCACTGCAGCTATCATCCCAAAATGCACCATACATACCAATTTGGTTGATATGGGACATGTAGTAAGTGATTGGATTTCAACCATTCTACCTAACCATGTCGCTCATGCATAAAATGTAGGTAACAGACAGCATCCGAAGCAAACGTTGTTGTTATCCCAAAATGCATCATACATACCAATATGGTTGCTGTGGGACATGTCAGTAAGCGGGAATGGACTACCATTCTATCTTACCAAGTCGCTCATGCGTAAAATGTAGGTCACAGACAGCATTTGATTCATGCATTATTGTTGTTATCCCAAAATGCATCCTCGGACATGTCAGTAAGCGGGAATGGACTTAAACCATTCCACCAAACCAAGTTGCTCATGCTTAAAATATAGGTAACAGACAGCATTCATTGTTGTTGTCATCCTTAAATGCATCATACATACTGATGTGGTTGATGTGGGACATGGCAGTAAGCAGGAATAGACTTTAACCATTCTACCTAACCAAGTCGCTGATGCGTAAAATGTAGGTCTCGGACAGCATCCAAAGCATGCACTGTTGTTGTCATCCCAAAATGCATCATGCATACCAATATGGTTGATGTGGAACATGTCAGGAAGCGGGAATGGACTTGAACCATTCTACCACACCAAGGTGCTAATGAGTAAAATATAGGTCACAGACAGCATTCAAAGCATGCATTTTTGTTGTCATCCCAAATTGCATTATACATACCAATATGGTTGATGTGTGACATGTCAGTAAGCAGGAATAGACTTTAACCATTCTTCCTAACTTGATGCCGACGGGGACACGGACACCAATGCTAGGGGTATCACATAAGCCCCCCTCACTTCATGAGGTAAGCTAAAAAGCCCTAATCATGACTAATATACTTTGTTGATTGCTGTCATCTAATTGGACTGTTTTCCTTTCCATAGTGAAATTTTTAACTCTAATTTCTGGACAAATTCTGGGAGTTTCTGGGTCATCTAGATGAAATCAATGGCCTGACAGGTGTAAAGAAAAATGAGGGTGAAGACTTCAAATTCCGGGTGTGACCTGAAGAAAACAGATTACTTGGCAGGTATGTCATATTCTCAATTTTTTAACTGTTTCTTGCTAGTGGCCATATTGGATTGAAGGGAAACTTATGAGACAAATTTTTTAAATTGGACTCTAATGTGCAAGTAAGTTTAGAGGTGAAATCTTTAAATGTTTTCAATAGGGTCCAATGTTAAAACTTAAGTTATCCTTCTCAGATGGAGTGCATTCTTGCTAGAGACATTCTAAAGGATAGCATCAATGTAGTATTTTCATTTAGTTTGTTCCAATTGGCCTAATAGATTTGTGAACGTGTCATCCATAGGGTCTAATGTAAATCTTTAGTTCCATGCTTGTGCAATCTTGGAATTCTGATTAGGCAAATTTAATGATATAATATGGAATACAAACAACACACCTTCCTGAATACTCAGAAACTATATATTTCAATTTTCACCAAAACGTATACAAAAATGTACAAAGCTTGAGACACATGAGACACAAGTTATCGAGTAGAGTTTGAATAATTCTGTAAAGTTGTCTTTTATTTTATGTATTGAAAGTTAAGTAATAAATAAAACACATTCTACTGAAAATAAAAATAAGTGAATCATTTGCTAAATGTACCAAATTACTATAACTTCCACCAACTGCTAAAACATCTGGAATGTTACGATTTTTCTTACGATGATCAAACATAACTTGGAATATAACACCAGAATATTGATGTACACTGTATAAAAATCCAAGGGAGACAATCATCTGAAAGTAAACATAGGTATTCTAAGATAACTGAAACCAATAATACTTTATATAAAAAATGAAAATGGATAAAATGTTCAATTAAATAACTGGTAAAGTAAATAATATTTGAGAAATAAGTTATGGAAGCAGTGGTATATTGCATATTCTACCACAGGTTAAATTTGTGATTCAATGCTTGACCATGGTAAAATATTGATATACCATGGCTTCCATAAATTATTTAGATTCTAATATGGAACAATATACCATTTTGTATTTCAACTGACCTATAGAGACAGCAATTAAAGAATCCCTAGTGAGCAAGCTCACATACCCCACGCCCACACATCAAGTTTGTTGATAGACATTGATGTTATATGATCCAAAATTAAACTATGCTTCCCATTGGCAGCTATTTTTGATGGGGCATAGACCGACTGTCACCTTCTTGAAGCATCCTTGTGCCTCACTTTGGTTCCAATTGGCCTATTATTTTCAGAAGAAATCTTTGAATGATTTCCCATGGGGTCCAAGGTTAAACAATGCTCACCACTGACTGCCATCTTGGATGCTATGCAGACATACTGGACACATTTTATGAAGGGGATCAAGTAAGAACCATTGTGATCAAGTATGATTACAATCGGCAATGTACTTTCAGAGGAGAAGATCTTTGAATATGTTTCCTTATTGGTTCCAATGTTAAAAACATGTTCCCAACTGGACGCCATCTTGAATATGAAGTGGACTTGCCGAAAACATTTTTTAAAAGGGGCCAACTTAGGACCATTGTGACTAAGTTAGGTTCCAATTGGCCCAGTATTTTCAAAGGAGATTTTTGCAATTGTCCAATTTTCAACAAAGTTCCCTGCTGTTGACCATCTTGGATGATGTGCAGACTTGCCGGACACAATTTTTAAAGGGGACCTCCCTAGGACTATTGTGACCAAGTTTGGTTCTAATTGCCACAGTGGTTTCAGAGAAGAAGATCTTTGAATGCTTTCCTATAAGGTCCAATGTTAAAACTACCCTGCTGGTGACCATCATGGATATGAAACGGACTTACCGGACACATTTTTAAAAGGGGACCACCTAAGGACTATTGTGACCAAGTTTGGTTCCAATTGGCCCAGCGATTTCAGAGAAGATGTTTGAATGAAAAGTGTACGACTGACAGACCAAAGACACAGTGATAGCAAAAGCTCACCATGGCATAGACAGGTTAATTACAGAGTCCATGCAGGCTATGAAGACAAGATACGACTACTTAAATGTCAAGGAAAGATATTTGAATTGTAGGCAAACATTTACCAATGAAGGACAAAAAGACAATAGACATTTATATACAAAAATTATTTTAATGTGAAATAAGTAAAGATTATGAAAATTTTTTGCAATAAATTGTAAAAATTTGTACTAAAGCACTTTTTTTGCTCTTGATTATGTAACAAATAATTGTTTTTAATAAAGTGATAGCAGGGAATTTCTCTAAAACTTAAAAGAGAAAAGTAAACCAAAGAAGATTTAAAAACAGAATTTAAAGGGAAATAACCCAGGACAAGATGACACTTGCTGTTTAGCTGAAAATAGTCTAAGTTCAATAACTCACATAAAAATAATCTGATCAATAAGGCAGTAGAGTATGCACATCTACACATGACCAACAATCCTACCAAATATGAAAGCAATCCATTATGCGGTTTCAGAGGAGTTGCAGTGACAAGATGATACTTTGGTATTGTAACTGAAAATAGTCTAAGTCCCATAACTACCACATGAATTATCCAATCAATATGGTGGTACAGTATGCACATCTACACATCATGACCAACAATCCTACCAAATATGAATGCAATCTGTCTAGCGGTTACAGATGCGTGTGACAAGAACAGGACTGACGGAAGGACGGACGGACTGACAGATGGTAACAAGAGCTGTCGCCGAATGGCAGCCAAAGATACCCCCCGCTCATTGAACCCTGAATCGATATGGTAAGTGCAAAATTAATTTGGTGTGGACACAATACAGGTGTGGACACAGTACAAGAGTGGACACATAATCTTCAAGAAAAAACTTTTCACAAGGGTTCCAATGAAAACACTCTGTCTAAATCAGACAAATATAAAATTCACCCTTTTCAGCCTATTTGACATTTTACACATCTACATATAGTGTTCATCCTTTGTGTAAAGTTTCATCAAAATCCTTCAAGTGGATTAAGAGGAGTTGTGCGTAAGAGGTAATCCATACATAGGGAATCAAGGAAAAGTCAAAGTCGGCTTATCTCCCCTTCCTGGTTTCTGACAATAATTATATTCCTTCATGCACATCTCCTAATAGTGTTCTTACTTTGTGTGAAGTTCCATTAAATTCTTTCAAGTGGTTTAAGAGGAGTTGCGCTTACGAGGTAACCCATACATGGGGAATCAACGAATAGGCAAAGTCCAATTATCTCCCCTTCCTGGTTTCGGACAATAATTATATTCCTTCATGTTCATCTCCATATAGTGTCCTTCCTTTGTGGAAAGTTTCATCAAAATCCTTCAAGTGGTTTAAGAGGAGTTGCGCTTACAAGAAGTGTGGACAGAGGGACAGACGGACGGACAGACGGACAGACAGACAGGGTGATTCCAATATACCCCCCAAACTTTGTTTGCGGGGGGTATAAAAACATTATACCCTCTGCAACTTCGTTGCATGGGGTATACCGTAAATTCTCGAATTTTCCGTCTGCCGAATTTTTCGTCAGTTTTCAGTTTTTGGAGGAAAGCCCATTTTTAAAATTATCATATTTTTCGTCACTTTTGGAATTTAACACCATAAATTGGAATGGTAAGTATTACAGGATTTATTTCAAGAGAAAAACAACAAAAGTTTGCCGAGTTGTTGATCAAATTGTTTATTTACTCGTGATATATTTGTTTCTACAAAAAAAAAAGAATGTCAATAAAGCTGAATCAGTCAGCGTTATTTTTTTTCAGTTTTATCACTCAAGGTATCCTCTCTTGTGTATACATTATTTTACTTAAAACGATGTCTTGTCTGGTTTTCAGGAAGCGTATTAATAAATTCCATAAACATTCCTCGGACGAGTTCATTTTGTGTACACAAAAAGGGCAGGTTTCACTTTAACCTTTGAGGAAACATTGGTTATTTGTGTACATATGATAACTATTGCTTTTGTTCTCACGTACGTGTGTTTAAACAACAATATCAGAGTCCAATTCACCCCTAATTAAATGCAATTAATTGACAAACTTTCACTGGTAGCATGTGTTTACACACCGATTTTATCTTCTGTATGGTTTGACCCAGAGGTAAAGATCTGCATCGGAAGTGAGGGAAGGTACGGGGTTGAAACTTTCTGTAATAATTGTCAAAAAACAAGAACTTCAAGGATAATAGAATAATTGAGAAATCTGAATTTTGCAATCAGTTTCATCATGAATAATAATAAAAAGAAAGCTAATCTCATTTCTCTTCTTTCTTTCTTTTTTCAATTTTTTTTTTTATTTTTTAAATTTTATATATACTATATTTTTTTTCCTTGAGATATTCTAATAAATAATTCCTAATTCAAAAATTCAGTTAACTTTTTCTCTCATCCATTATGAAAATAATCTTTAGTCCATCCGTGTATTTTTATGCCAAAATTTAAAGTAATTCCCCGTACAGTACCTCAATATAAATTAAAGATAAAAATAGCACGCTTTACCGGGAGTTAGTTTAGGCAGTACACAACGTTGACAATTAACTGTTATTAATCAATAAATGGAATGTATAATTACACAATAAGTCAATTAAAGAAAACAAGGGTATGCAAACAGGTGATAAGAGTTGTTAAAACAACATTACACATGTCAAGGTGAGAAATCATGCGTGCAATCAATTGACCCAGATCTTCACCTGTTTGTTATGTAAACAGGTAAATAAAAACAAGACTCGTATTGTCAAAAGTTTAATTTTAATCGTAAATTACAATACAAAAACAAATAAAACAACAACAATAATAAAAACATCAATTTCTTGTAAGACACCTACCTGCATGTATAAATATAAACACAGTGACTTTTATGACTTGACTCCGGGAATTGAGCATTTACCGATGTTTTGGGCCATGGGGGTTTTCAAAATTTAACTTTTCGTCAATTTTGCAAAAATTAAAAAAAGTACTTGTTTTTTACTGACGAAAAAAAAGGGTAATTACGGTAATTACACAGCATCATTTGTGTTTTTTTTTTTGGTGGTGTTTTGTGCTCCTTCCATGACGTGCTTGTGAAGAAATGAATTATGACATCATGAAATAGCACCTTGAGGTCAGCTGTGGTGTATGGTAAATTTTACCATGGGGCTGTTTTATGGCGAAACAAGCAGGTCATATTATTACTAGCAATTGGAACCAGAATCTTTGAAACACTGGAGAATGCTATTGAACACTTTCAAATGTAAAGGCAAATGGTATGTTGGTTACAATGATACAGAAAAGAAAATTTAAACACAAAATTTTTGTTTGTATAAAGGTATCTTGTAATGAATGAGGTAAAATATATATAAACTGATATTTTCAAAATTAGCCTGCCTTGTTCAAACAATATCATCTCTTATTTGAAAGAGTATAAATTCAATTTTCAACATGGTTTTATATTCTTCTACCAATAATCAAAAATCATCTTTCATAGCGGTTTTACATGTGTACATATGGGACAATCTTTCATGCATTACAAGCTGATTGTATATCCCTAACCTGTAGCTTAAAACCCATAGATACTGAATGGTTCAAGCACTTTCTAACTCATCCCTTACAAGCAGTTTTTACAAATTACTTACCTGTAGTTTACAAAACCCTTAGCTGAAGTTTACAAATTACTTACCTGTAGTTTACACATTACTAACCTGTAGTTTACAAATCCCTTACCTGTAGTTTACACATTTCTTACCTGTAGTTAACACATTACTTACCTGTAGTTAACACATCCCTTACCAGTAGTTTACACATCCCTTACCAGTAGTTTACACATTCCTTACTTGTAGTTTACACATTCCTTACTTGCAGTTTTCATATCCCTTACCTGTAGTTTACAAATCCCTTACCAGTAGTTTACACATCACTTACCAGTAGTTTACACATCCCTTACCTGTAGTTTACACATCCCTTACCAGTAGTTTACACATCCCTTACCTGTATTTTACATATTCCTTACTTGAAGTTTACACATTCCTTACCAGCAGTTTACACATCCCTTACCAGTAGTTTACACATCCCTTTCCTTTATTAAACACACCCCTTACCTGTAGTTTAAACCCCATTGATACTGCATGGTTCATTACAGTTTCCAACTCATGAAGTCCTTGTTTGGCAAGAGATGCTGCCTGCAATAAAATACACGACATATTATTACCTCTACTAAATAGATTTTAGCTTTATTTTTGCTATTACATTTATTTTATAGTAAATAATAGGAGAAATCAAGAACCCCTTTAATGTCTTGAACAGCCTTGTCTAACACATGTATAGAATGTTACAAGAAGAACCTTGATAAATATCAATTTTACCAATGTAGTACTTCAATGGTTAAATCAGCTGGGATTTATCAACAATTTCTTAATTACCTGATAATATTAGTAACCATCATTCTTTAATAATCAAAACATTTATTATTAAAGAAATAAATGAGATCTGGACACATATATCTACTTTATCTGAAGACGACATCATCATTGCAACAAATTTAAAAGTTTGCAGTGTCCTCTGAGTGATGCATTTATTATACCCCACGCAACGAAGTTGCGGAGGGTATATAGTTTTTGACTGGTCCGTCAGTCTGTCCGTCAGTCCGTCAGTCCGTCCGTCATCAAGTGGGCACACCATTTGTCCGGATAACTCCTCCTACAGTTTTTAAGATAGGAAGTTTTTATTTTGCAGGTTGATTGTGCACATATCAAAGATGTGCATACTACTTGGATTTTGATTTTTGATTATTTTTCAGAAAACTACACATTGTTGAACTTTGTCATTTTCATGCATTGTATTGCATATATGGTATACCATTTGTCTGGATAACTCCTCCTACAGTTTTTAAGCTAGGAAGTTTTTATTTTGCAGGTTGATTGTGCACATATCAAAGATGTGCATATTACTTGGATTTTGATTTTTGATAATTTTTCAGAAAACTACACATCGTTGAACTTTGTCATTTTTATGCATTATATTGCATATAGGGTATACCATTTGTCCAGACAACTCCTCCTACAGTTTTTAAGCTAGGAAGTTTTTATTTTGCAGGTTGATTGTGCACATATCAAAGATGTGCTTTTTACTTGGATTTTGATTTTTGATAATTTTTCAGAAAACTACACATCGTTGAACTTTGTCATTTTTATGCATTATATTGCATATAGGGTACACCATTTGTCCGGATAACTCCTCCTTCAGTTTTTAAGCTAGGAAGTTTTTATTTCACTGGTTGATTGTTCACATATCAAAGATGTGCATGCTGCTTGGATTTTGATTTTAGATAATTTTTCAGAAAACTACACATTGTATAACTTTGTCATTTTTATGATTTATATTGCATATAGGCTACATCATTTGTCCGGATAACTCCTCCTACAGTGTATTAGATTGGAAGTTATTATTTTGCAGGTTGATTGTTCACATATCAAAGATGTGCATGCTACTTGGATTTTGATTTTTGATATTTTTTTTCAGAAAACTACACATTGTTGAACTTTGTCATTTCTATGCATTATATTGCATTTAGGGTACATTATTTGTTCGGAGAAATCCTCCTACAGTTTTTAAGATATTTTACAGGATGAATGTGGAACTGTAAGAGATGTGCAAACTACTTGGATTTCAATGTTTGATAATTTTTAGATAATGCAGGATTATCGGATATGTGGGGGCGTGGGGTATGTGAGCTTGCTCACTAAGGTTCTTTAATTTTTAATGCATATTAGCATGTAGATTTAATAGATGGTTTGCCAATTTCCGACATTGTTTTTCTTCTTTCAAATTTTCATACAAAGGGAAGTAATTCAATCGAATTCAAGTTCATGTGACACTGGACAAGTTGTTTGCTTTTCAAAGAAACCCTTATAAATCTGCACTCTGGCATATGAAATTTATTAAATTACTAAGCAAAACAAAGACTCATGTAAAAGGTCATACTATTTTGAAACAATACAGCTACAGGTCAAGGGAAAATAATGTTTACATTTTGGATAGTTAACATTGGAAATTGCTAGGACTGTCCAGTCTAGTGTTGCTTCCTTTTGCATAAGCTTGTAAAACTTGAAGTCAAATTCAGGAACTCCATTGTAATTAGCAGATGGACTATTTCTTGATTAGATATAATTTGACTATCACCATATTGGCTCATATTCTGTTAAGTTTTTAATAAACAAGAGAATTTTTAAAATGACAAATCAATCAACAAAATCCCCATCTTTTTGCCACAAATTAAAGATATCTTTCTAAATGGTACTTCCAACTCCTTGACAGTTACCTTCCATATCTACCTTTGATAACCCCTATGTATTTTTGGATATTAGGGGGTAAATCATAGATTTTACAGGAATTACTTAAGTTTTCCAGCAACAAAATCTGATATACTCCTGGAGAACCTTAAATACATTGTGATTAATCTCTGTTCTAAAGCAAATCACAAAAAGAATATTCTCAATCAAATTACTGTAAGTTTGGTAAAAGTATTGTATCGTTGCTATTGGTCCTGAAAGTGAATCCTGAATTTTACCTTCTGAGATTGTAGACACCATCCAATAAAAATTTGTTTTTCAAACATTAGATTATGTTACTTCTGAAACTTTATTTAATACATCTTGTGCTGTAGTCATATATAAGTGACTTTTATCATCTGTGCAAGGAAACTGTCCAAACTCACACTTACCTCCCCTTTTGTTTTTGTAATACATCGTAAAAAACTAGAAATTTTTCCAAATGGTCCCTCCATTTCTAGAATGCTAAGTATAGATGATATAATTTGTTCAGTCAGACCTAATGCTTTCAGTGACTTGTTATGACTTTTGCTGTCAATCTGAAAGATAATAAAATAGTTTTATTTATTTAAAAAAAAATATCCTTGACAGTACTTTAAGAGGCCAGGTGAAAAACATTACTCTTAAAATACATAAACAATGTTGACTGACATTGATTCAAAATTAAGATTGCCAAGACTGACACTTACATTTTATTGCATTTCCATTTGCTGGCTAAAAAGTTTGTTTGCTTAAAGCTGTTTGCTGGTCAATTTGAAAATAAAAAGAATTTCAAATAAATGTTATGTTTTTTTAGATAACGAGTAATTTTATGGAAAAACAAGTGAAGACCCTAAAAGATGTCTCGCCCGTCCCTGCTGGCCTCTAAATTGATGTGAAATCTAAGTGAACTAATCAGGAAAGTGAACATGCACACTAGACCATGAAATTGAGGTCAAGGACAAAAGTCACCTGCCAAACTGACATGTACTACCCAAGACCAACCTATATACAAAATATTATCAACCTTCCACTTCTAGGTATTGAGATATAGACTTAAGCATAAAACTTAACATGGCCACTAGACCGTAAAACTGAGGTCAAGGACAAAAGTCAAGTGCCGGACTGACATGTACTACCCAAGACCAACCTACATACCAAATATTATCAACCTACCATGTCTAGTTATTGAGAAATGGACTTAAGCAGAAAAACTTAAC
>MJUU01013441.1:155856-171094 GCA_002080025.1 Modiolus philippinarum | reverse complement strand
AAAAATGTTAAGAAAAATTATACCCAGGGTCTATAGTTGTTTTCTGTGTCAAACAGGGGGTGCGGGGATCACTGTCGTTTCCGACAGTCATTACTCTAGTTGCCACATGTGTTTGATTAATGACAATTGATTTTCTACACATGCATCAGTTGTTGTGCAAACATATGCTCAATGCAGAAATACTTTTGGCTTGATAAACCGATGCAGACACTGTGCCTGTTTCACAAAACTGGCGAAATAAATGAAAAAGACTTCATTCATCGAATTCTGAGCACCTATTTTGTCAAGAACTTGTTCAAAGTTGAAATTTGTCACAAAATGTAATATTTGGCATTTTTGGTTATAATAATTATAAAAACCGAATTTTTAGAATTTCAAATCTAAACATCAAAAAGATCTAAAAAAAAATTGTAGACAATGTTCCCGACACATTCCAAAAGAAGCTGAAATTTTTTAAATTGATTCAACGTCGTTCAGAAAACAACGTAAGAGTACACAAAAAGCATTTAGAGAAATAGCATAGGGAATGTTTAAAATCTCTTGCACTCATGAATCAAATTGAGGTAAGAAATGATTCTCGGGATACAGCTTGCAGTGAAAATTAAAGACATCTTGATTTATAATATTTTTTAACCAAAATAACTAGAATATACTTAAATCTGTAAAGTGCTCAGAAATGTTCATATGAGTAAAAAACTGCCTTTAGCAATTTTCAATGTTCTCTCCGTTCAAATATTAAAAAAAAGATGAAAGCTATTAATGAGAACAATGCCTTTATTTCTGTTTTCAGGACATTTATTACTGCCTAGGAAATAGTCAGAATTTGACATCAAAAGTTGCAGGAAATAAGCCTAATGCCTGAAAATTTAAGGCATTTAGTAAATGCCTATAAGGCATTAGCTTATTGCCTAGGATATGAGCCTAATGTCTGATTTTGCTTTTTGCCTCTAACAAATACAATAATAAGTTATAATGAATTAACGGTAACTTCGGTATTTTGTTATTAATTCCTATTAGGATAAGAATATGGATCAAATTAACATTAATTCTTAAGTTAGAAAAACACATACAAAATTTTATACTGAACTACTCATTAAATGTCAGATGTGAACATATAAAATCATTTCTGAAAGTATACTAGTGTCGTAAAATTGCCTGTAGCTCTGCAATATCCTCAGAAGTTGGTCACTATTTTAATAACGATACAGTCTGTGACCTGTGGAACCGTGTATTTGTTAACTATAAATTATAAAAATGACATCAACTTTTTGGTAGCCATAAAACGTCATACCCCCATGAATCAGATTTTGCAACATCTAATTTTTGTTTTGCAGAATTTAATGTATGTGGAATAAAATTATGCGTTGTCATAAATTTTATTATTGTTTGTGCACTCTTCTGTCCTTTATGAAATTCCCATTCCATTATGAAACCTACAATTTTTATCTTTTCAAAAAATAATGATGCTCCTTGGACAGCTTTTGCTTCAAAACCCTCTATGTCCATTTTAACCACGACTTTTGAAAAATTCTCTATTCCTGGAATATTTAAGAGATTATCCATTTTTATTGTGTGAACAGTTCCATATGTGCCTTCAGCTCTTCCTAATTTTAATTCCTTGACATGACTAGAGTCAACGTCAACATAAGTCCCGCCCATATTGTTTTTGTCAATTCCAAGTTTTACTATTCCATTATCGTTTGATATTGCATTGTGCACAAGAGTCACTTTATCTTGTAATCCACCGGCTGCTACTGACGCACATATATGTTGTACATTTCTGTCCAATGCCTCTACTGCTAGTACTCTTTTCCCCATCTTTGCTGCAGAAAGGGTATAAACTCCAATATTTGCTCCAATATCTATTAAATTGACATCTGTACCAGATTTTAAGAGATCATACATAACGCTCGATTTTTCAGCTTCGAAACGCCCACTGCTTATTAACACTCCAGATACCCAGGGGTCCTGGGCCGATTCATATACAAAAATCGGTGTTTTACCAAAAGGAGTTTTTAACGTTGCTTCAACAAATTTTTGACACTCTTTACACACATGGGTATTCTTGCTCCATGAAGTTAAATCCATAGAATAGATGTTGCTAAAATCTACCTTACATGTTGGTTTAAAAGCAGTATCAACGGACATTTGGTCCAGTACGACATTTGGCTGAGCGAGTCGTTGGAAAATCATAATAATAAAGAGTCCAATTAAGAAAAATGAAATCCCATAAGCAAGTCTGCCTCTCACCATTCTACAAAGAAAAAGTAAAAGGTTCCGTTGAGTAGCAATCCAAATAACAAAACAAAGACAGACATTTAAGGCTTGTTCTTTTGTTGTTAAATCCAAAACTGGTTATATTTTCCAAAAAATACAAACTGAACCCATTCAAAAAATATCTGGAATGTCAAAAAGTTTTAAAACAGACCATCCAAAACATTTAAAATAATGTCTTTACTCGCGTCCTGTGTGTCGTTTTCTACTGTAAGTGTAACCAATTTGGTTAAAAAGTGGAGGTATTAACAACATAATCGAACAGAGTTGCCAGAAGTCGGAATCTAAAGGTAAAAAACCGACAGAAAATGATCTACCGCGATGGTCCTGACTTGGTATAGACATTTCAAACGAAATAGTGGGTTAAACCTGTTTTAGAACTCAAATGTATTAAAGAACTTTTTCATGATCGTATGAGAATACATTTTTGAAGCCTAGTTTAATAAGGCGGTCACGGAGATAACTATGCCTANATCGAACAGAGTTGCCAGAAGTCGGAATCTAAAGGTAAAAAACCGACAGAAAATGATCTACCGCGATGGTCCTGACTTGGTATAGACATTTCAAACGAAATAGTGGGTTAAACCTGTTTTATGGCGTGCCAGATCTTCTTTTCCATTGTGGCAGTGTCCGGTAATAACTCGACACAAATTGCTATTGAAAGGCTTTAGACAGTGAAAAGAATGTTAATCCCATAATAAATGGTTCTTGAATCATAGTTCAGACCGAAACTTCATAAATTTTCCACAAGAACTCAAATGTATTAAAGAACTTTTTCATGATCGTATGAGAATACATTTTTGAAGCCTAGTTTAATAAGGCGGTCACGGAGATAACTATGCCTAATGAGAGAGTCTGCATAATAGGTGCTAGCTCTCGTGCAACGAGTCAAGCGCCACAACAACCTCAAACAAATGCTAGATTATTTATCGTTATATATTTATTTTTAGCAGTATTTTTTAACATTCAAGTAAATATCTTGAAATTTGATATGAAACTTTTTTGAAATCTCAATTCACATATTTCAAGAAATTATTTTTTTATAATTGAAGATACTGCCTTGAAATTGTAAAAAAAACTATCATGACTTTGCAAAATTAACTGAGAGAAGAAAAATTGATTGACCATAATATTATGCTTTCTAAAAGTTAAATAAAATGTAGAAATGGAGACAAAAACTCGAGTTTATGTAAAGCTTTTGATTTTAAGACTATCAAATACATTATACAAAGCAATAGTTCATGAGTTGAAGCTTTAGTTAAGTGTAACTTGAGATAAAGACATACTACACATTTTTGTATTCGTTTATAAATCAAAGAAATTTGTTGTATTAGGTCATCCACATATTTTTTTTTTCAAAAACAAATTTAAAAGGAACATATTGCTTCAATGAAAAACATGTGCGCTGTAGGCTTGATTTTCTTGTTGTCAATTTTAGAGGTAAAACATTTATCAACAGTAAGTTGGAATACTAATGGGCTCGAATTGTGCTCTTCTGCTTGTAGGCTTATTTTTAGACGATACTGAATATAGTTCCTTCAATCTCACTTACAATAACGCCTCTTTTGGTTACAAACCCCCAATTCAATTATTTCCCTATATTCAAATCTGTCTGGGGGAAAAAGCTCATTTCTGTAGACGCTTTCAGAAATTAGTGATTACTGAGTTACCGAACTTGACCGCCAGGTGCCGCATAGTCGTCCGCCATGAAGAGGGCGTAGAGTCGGTTTTAACCGTGGCAACGTATGGTCATTTGTCGTGATTAAATTAATAAAAAATATAATTTTAATACTTTTATTTCAAACAGGTATCTGTTCTGAAGGAATATGCCTGTTCAAATTATAAATTTTTATTAACTAGCAAATTATAAAATGCAAATAATATGAACATCAAGGTAACATTTTTTACCATATTTTTTGTTTATTGTAGAATATTACATAATTCAGCAATTAAATGCTTCCGTCCAGGTGACAATAAACGGCTTTGTCTAGGTAGATTATTACACCTGGGGGCATGACTCTTGTCTTTAAATCAGTGTAATTGTTTAAACCAGTTTAATTAATCTTATGACCCTTTGATTGCTTCCACAAAGAAATGAAGGTGATGGCTTTTAAAATAAAATTTTTATTTACAACATGTTTTAAAATTGTCTACACGCATTTTTTTTCTCAGAAATAGAACAAAATACTATCCCAACATCACACAAAACCACTTTCCAGTTGGACTGCCTCTTTCTAGCACAAAAATTATGGCCATCTCTTTTTGGTCGGAGGAAGGTAACTCCGGCCAATATCAAATTTGGTAAATACTCAATATTTTGATTGCATAAACAAATTTATCCCCTCCCAAAAGTTTGACCCCCCTCCCAAAAGAAAAGAAACACAATCTATCGGCTATAGATTGTGTTTATCGGCTATCCCGAGTTCCTATCGTTATTTATGTTTGTCTCTTGTTTTCATTATTGTTTTTCTGGTGCAGTTTGCTTGTAGATTGTGGCATGTGATTGTAAAACCTGGCCATTGTAGGTGTTTGCTGTTTTCCTGTTTTTGTAACAAGTTATAAATTAAAGGAATAAATAGTTGCGCTATGTTATTTGAATTATTTGAATTTCGGCAAGTTGTACAATATCCATTAATTCAAATTATGCATTTAAATCTTTATTTTTTTCTTCAATTTGCGTGTTTTCAGGTGTAAATTTTTTTTTTCGTGTAACTTTTTAATTTTTTTTTTGCAGAATGACATCCTCGTGCATTATTTCAATAAAAAAAATGCAGTTGAATTATATATTTGATGTCATTGTTTTGCCGATTTACTGTTTTCCCCCGACTAAAAATAAATATTACCAGAGACTATTTGAATTAAATACTTCTTTGGTTTTTTTTACTTTATAAAGTCAAACAAAATGTTTCAGAACGCAGATATTTTAAAAGCGTTCAACATAAAATTATTATCATTTTTTTTATTATTCTGGTTCATCTCTACAATCTACTTCAATATTTTTTTCTAAAATATAAATGATTAATTTATTAATCTAAATTACTTGTGAATTTGATTTCTTTTCCCTCAAAACTTCTTAATAAACTTGTAAAATATCGAACTTCTATACTTAATTAACAGTTATTCGCAATATATTAATATATATAAGGCCGTTTCTTTGGTGTCATAATAACTGTTTTATCACTTAAACAGGTTTTGATCACTTTCTCAACAGGTGTTATTGGAGTAATTAACGGTTGAAGTATGACACCTGTATCATTAAACCTTATACCGATAGATCGACAAACGCCGAGGTGTTACGAACGTTACACCCTTCCGGTAACAAGTTCATTCGGAAGTCGGCAATGGCAGCACCCATGAATTAGTGAATAAAAAGGTCTATATGAACAAATGCATATTTTGAGAATTAACTCTATGCTAACTTGGTATTGTCTCTATAGTTTTTGATAAAGTTTATACACAGTATAGGACTTGATCAGAAGAAAGTCCCTTTTGAAGAAGTATGCCCACTAAGGCGTGATTTTTTTCCTATGTTGGGTCATTTTAAAATATGCTCAACTGTTGTTGAAAATCGTTTAAGGTGACCTCTGGTATGTGTACTTATTAGAAATAAAATTAATATATGCCACCCTTGTATGTTTTCTTACTTATTAGCCATCGAACATGGCTGTAAATAGCCTTTTGTGTCAATTTTTACAGTATTTAAGAAGATGGTACTACTCAAAGGACACCGAGAACCAAAACCATTTTTTTGCTGCGAACGTATAAACATTTGCCATTCAAAATGAAAATAAGTTTATTTTGGTTTGGAGGTCCTATACAACGAATTTTAACAAAACCTACAACACTTGTCAAAATCTTTCAAAGTTGCATACAAGTGGCAAGTCCAGTGGCTGAATCGTTTATCTTAATGTACGGAGATGATCTGTTATATACACTATCAAAACAAATTCAACTCAAATACATTTCCGTACAGAGAAAAGAGAAGATTTAATGCATTCGCAAAATTAGTATGCTGAATGAAATAAATCCACGCGTAAATGGCCATAACTCTTTGAGGACTATAAGGAAACAATATTTTTAGAAAAACTTAGTTTTAAATGAAAAATTCATATTTTGAGAGGAATCTCTACGTCATGGCATGTAACTTGAGATTGCCTTCACAGATTTTTTATCAATTTTATACGTAGTGTTAGACATGATCAAATGAAGGTCCTTTTATATTTTGAAGAACATCTGAAACAAATTTTTGTTGTTGAAAATCTAGTTTTTTTAGTTCAAATTTTGCATATTTTGAGATTTAACTCTGTTGTATGTTGATTCCACAGATTATTATGAATTTTATGCACAGTGTTAGACATGATCAAAAAAAGATTCCTTTCGATTTTTCGAAAATCAAAAACTTATTTTTATCTTCTCCTCTGAAACTACTAAAGCAAATTCAAGCAAACTTCACAGGAATGATGTATGGAAGGTCCTTTACGAAGATTGCTCATTTCGTTCCGATTCGATAAAGAACATGGCCGCCATCGCAGAACTTACGTTTAACATTGGACCCTATGAGAAAAATAACATTTTCCTGTTCTCCCCTGAAACCGCTGAAGCTAATTCATCTTAACTTTACAGGGATAATGTACTAAATGTCCTTTACAAAGATTGCTCATTTTGTTCCGATTCGATAAAAAACATGACCGGTGGCACGGAACATAGTTTAAAATTGGACGCTATGGGAAAATAACATTTTCATCTTCACCTCTGCAGCCACTGAAGCAAAATCAACCAAACTTTACAGGAATGATGTATGGACGTTCGTTTACAAAGATTGCTCATTTCGTTTCGATCTGATAAAAAGCATGGCCGCCAGTATAGGACTTAGGTTTAACATAGGACCCTATTTGAAAAATCACATTTTCACTCTTATCCTTTGAAACCGCTGAAGCAACTTTTACCAAAATTTACAGGAATGATTTACTAAAGGTCCTTTACAAAGATTGCTCAATCCATTGCGATCCGATAAAAAACATGGCCACCAGCATGGTATATAGTTTAACATTGGACCTTATGGGAAAATACCATTTTCACCTTCTCTGAAACCACTAAAGCAAATTCAACACATCTTTACAGGAATGATGTATGAAAGGTCCTTAACAAAGATTTCTCATTTCGTACCATTCCGATTAGAAACAAGGCCGCCAGCGCATAACTTAGGTTTAACATAAGACCCTTTGGGAAAATCACATTTTCATCTTCTCCTTTGAAACCTTAAACTTAACAGGAATCATGAACTAAAAGTACTTTACAAAGATTACTCATTTCATTCTGATCTGATAAAAAAACTGGCTTGTTGCATGGAACATAGTTAACCATTGGACCCTATGGGAAAATCACATTTCTATCATCTCGGCTGAAACCACTGCATCATGTAAATTCAAGCAAACTTTACAGGAATGATGTATGGAAGGTCCTTTACAAAGATTGCTCATTTCATTCTGCCTTTACATAACAGCGAAGAACTTGGACCCTATTGCAAAAATCACATTTTCATCTTCTCCTCTGAAGGAAATTTAACCAAACTTTACAGAGTTCCTTTACAAAGATTGCTCATTTCGTTCAGATCCGACAAAAAACATTGTCGCATGCACGGAACATAGTTTAACATTGAACCCTAATGGGGAAAATCACATTTTCACCTCTGAAACCACTGAAGCAATTTCAACCTATCTTTACATGAATGATGCATGGAAGGTTCTTTAGTTTTCACGTTGGCCCCTAATGGAAAAAAAAAATCACATTTTCATTTTCTCCTCTGAAATGTGACTTCCACTAAAGCAAATTCAACAAAACTTTACAGATATGATGTATGTGAGGTCCTTAACAAAGATTGCTTATTTTGGTTCAGTTTAATTAAAACATGGCGTCAGAGAAGTGAAAGACAGCACTGTACATAGTTTACCATTGGGCCTATTGGAAAGCCATATTTTGATCCTCTGCAACCCCTAAAATAATTTCAACCAAACTTTACAGGAATGACATATGGAAGGTTCTTTATTAAGATTGCTTATTATATTTTCATCAGCTAAAAAAACATGACTGCCAGTACAGAACATATAGGACCCTATCGGATAATTATTACATTCAACACCTGCTAGGGACCGACCATTTAACCTGAAGGGAGGGGGGGGCTTTGTTTTTTTTCGAAAAAAATATTCTGATTCTGATTTTATGTGAAAAAAAATTCTTGGCTGCAAAAGTGATGAAAAAAAATATTCTGGATGGGGCTTTCTGCCCCAAAAAATAATGTTTATTTTCAAAAGCGCGAAAAAAAATTTTCTGTCCAGAAAAAAAAACCATAACCCCCTCCCTTCAAGTTAAATGGTCGGTCCATAAGCATTTTGTCAGGTGAGCGATTCAGGCTCAGTGTCTGTACAGTTCCCTGGTAGATTGTGGCATGTAATTGTAATTTTCGGCCATTGTTAGTGTTTCCTGTATCTTTCTTCATTAATTGCGAGACGTAGAAGGTTGGGTGGGGTGTGGCCCTTTTTGACTTCGTCAGTATTCTAGTTATTATTTCGAGCCTTGACATTCTCAATTTTCCCTTTTTTTGTCTGGGGAATGGTGCTAATTATAACACTTGTGAAGCTAAGTCTGAAATAAATATTGTTTGACATAATTGATTGCTAACATATAAAATATAATTTCATTGGCAATGAACAGATATAAGTTAATAGTTTGACATCGGAAAGTTGAAAAGATGTAAACAAAATTGAAATTTCTTTTTTTCAAAAGTTCATTCAGAAAATAAAATGTGGCCTTTTGTGACATTATTTTCAACATTGTATCACAACTGACCAGTTGGGTTTTAAAATACTGAAGTTGCATATTAGCTGTTACACTGTTATGCTGTACACGTGTTACAAAGAGTAACCTCTAAAAAAGCAGAGCAAATGTCCAAAATTGCCCCTTTGTATTTTTTGCTGAAGGAGGGTAAAATTTGTGTATCTCAAGGCCGTAATAAGATCTTTCTGACTATTTTTTTATTAACGCAACTGAGGCTTGGTTTGGGGACGACAATTTGATTTTTTTGGGGGGCGATGTCATTTTAATTTGTGTTAGTGAAAATAAATATTCTAATTCATTTTTGACAATGTAATAGAAACATTATACCACATCTAATGTAACATCCGATATTTTGGTATATGAGGATGTGCCGAAAATTCGGGTATAGTTTTTGGTCTGAAATACTAGTATATAAGTTTAGGTGTGTTTTTTAAGACAATTGTATATAGATTCGCATAAATAAATATGGGTATCAAAAAAATAAAAAAAGGATAAAAATGGCAATACTTAAAAAGGGAACATAATTCATGTTCATTATTTTCTTTAAAAATGTAATATGTTTCATTAATTTGGTGTTAAAAACAATGGTCCTTTGGTTTTGTTATATAAATCATTGATATGTTTTGATGCATCAGTATGCTTCTGAAATCAACTTGAGAACTTGAGAGACTTTTAACTACATATATATATTGTAAATGTTGTACTATACTTATGTGGGCGCACTTATACTGTTACCCCGACAGGAATAAATATATCATATATCACAAAATTGATTTTTTTACTTGGGTATTTTTGTAATTTGGAGATACGTATATCTATTGTTAAGTTTATTAAATTAGCCATCATTTGATAACAAAATTTGGTATATCTGTTGTGTACAAGTTGCAACCTGTACATTTTTTTGTACAGTTAGCAACTTGTATGACACTATAATAAGTTGCAGCCTGTACAAATTTGTGCTGTACAAGTGGCAACCTTAACAAAAATGACCAAATATTATTGGTTCAAACGTATACAATATCTTCATTGTTATGAATGTTAAGCATTAAAATGAAATGAAATGACTGTAAAATTTAGAAAAATAATAAATGAATTTAATGTTTCAAGTTTAAGTTGAAACTCAGGCACACATAAATTTGCAACATATATATATTTAAAAGTAATATTATTCAAAATCATGGAAGCTACTGAGGAACCATGATATATGGAACGTCATGGCTGTCATATCTTCATATAATTTATTTTGTTCTGTCTAATTTATATTTCATTATGTTAGTTTATTGTGTTTTTATGTTGATTGATCATTTTGCCGTCTTGTTTTGTTATTTTATTATTTTGTTGTGCTAGCTTGTCATTTGTTGTGTCAAAAAGGCTTTTGGTATTTAGGTTTGGGAACTGACACAGGCATAACTTTTTTCCAAAGGAACTATACATGAACTGACCAGTTGGCCAAGTACATTAGATAATATCTTTTAATTAAAAATTTACATCGAATACACAAACAATTGACTTGTGGCAAAAATTAAGAGAATTGTTAATGATAAAGTTTACCTTATTATTGAAGGCTTTACAGGAATCTTACAAATAATGCAAAGAATATGATACTGAGTTGTATTGTTTATAAATGTTCCATTGTTTACAAAACACAGCTCACAGTTTTGAGGACTTGTTTTTCAACAGACCAATGGAATTCCAATAGGCACAAATTGTGCACCTCTTTTAGCCGATCTGTTTCTCCACTCTTATGACTCTGAATTCATTTAAGGGATTCTTCAAAATAAAGACAAAAAACTGGCCCAGTCCTTTAATTTCAGCTTCCGTTATATAGATGATATTTTATCATTAAACAACCCTCGCTTTGGTGATTTTCTTTAGCTTATTTACTCAAAAAGAGCTTGAAATTAAGGATACTACAGATACTTCCACATCGGCTTCGTTCCTTGACCTTCATCTAGAAATTGACAACAGAGGTACATTACAAACTAGCCTGTATGACAAACGCGATGACTTCACTTTTCCAATAGTCAACTTCCCTTTTCTTTGTAGCAACATTCCAAAAGCACCAGCATATGGAGTTTACATCTCACAACTCATTCGCTACTCTAGGGCTTGTGGTCGTAACAGTGACTTCCTTGGTAGAGCTCAGTTGATTACAAATAGACTACTTAAGCAAGGGTACGTTACAAAAAACTGAAAGTCATCACTACAGATGAAGTTTTACAGTCGACATCACGATCTTGTGGATCGCTATGGGATATCCGTTTCCTAGATGACAACAGATCTTTCGTTTGTTTTTCCTCTATCGGATTCGACTTTACTACTGGAGTTGACATGTTCAACACGGCGGGTGTCATATAAGAAGCAGGAGATGCTTACTCTACCTTTACACCTGATCTCACCCATGGTTTTTATTGGGTCCGTGTTTTTCATCTGTATGTGTGTCTTTATTTTTTTTTTTGGGCACGTACTCAAGTGGTTTCCTTGTTTCTTAGTGTGTCTGATTTTGCCATTGTCAAGGGATTGTTCGTTCTTTTGATTGACAGTTCGGTTCTCACTTACTTTATGACATTTTTACTAAGTATTTTAAATGATTTTGAATAAGTATAACATAAATATATATATGTTGAAAGTTTAACTGTGCCTGAAAATATTGTACAATTTGGAACCAATATTTGGTCATTTTTTTGTACAGTATGCAACCTGTACAGCATGATTTTGAACAGGTTGCAACTACAAAAATGTAGTATTTTAGTGTCATATAAGTTGCAACCTGTACAAAATATTTGTACAGGTTGCAACTTGTAGAAATTGCAACTTGTACACAACGTATCTAACATTTCTATGCAAAATTTTGAAAGATGAACTTAAGATTAATATTTTGTTGTGATGTACTGGAATAGTGGCCATATCCTGTCGATGCGTGTAGATTATCTTATCGTTCTGGGGAAAAAGAAATTGGAACGGTTTGAATGGGATACACATCCTATGGTCTTCTTCTTTTCCAAAACTGGAATATGATTATTTAGATCAAAACTACATATAAACTCGTGTGAAATTAAAAGTCTTTTAGTATATGAGATATACATGTATAAATGTCCGACATTTGTATTGAAAGTAGATAACCTATGGCTTCATTTTATCAATTACAAATTTAAGTACTTATTTGAAATAAACTAGTTCAACGAGGTACTACTATAGGTGTTCAATATATACAACTCCTATTTGTTTATGTCTTCTTGCTTTAGCATACATAGATACATGGCTGGATTCTTATATCAAAACATTTGAAAAATGTATCATGATTTTCCAAATGATTTTAAATCTTTGAAATTTGGATGTCATAAAAAGACCTTTCTAACTTTTTTTGGATTATGGCTTTCTAATGCTGCTGATGAGTTACTCTTGAAACAGGTGTATAACAAAACAAAATTATTTACTTTTATAATGCACTTGGGTATTTTAGTATTTTTGATTTATTATAATGTAACTAGATTTATAGAATAATTCTATGACTGTGGAATTTGCGATTTTGGAAATGCCATGATCACGAGGTATATGTGGAGCAACAATAAAAGTCTATACATATATAAAACAAGCTACACAGTCATAAATTTCAGGACTAATTGGGGTACTGAAATGTTATATTATTATTTTCATACATGTACTGTTTCAAAATCACCATATTGTTTGAACACCAGGTGTATTGTTAAAAGTTATCTTAGTTGTTCTAATTTAACTTAGTTTTTTGTGTTATGACTACGCCGTTTCTTGTAGGACGAGTTCAAATGGATATATTACTTACCTTTATAAACGTTTCCTTAAATATGGCCGATAAATATTAGTTCCGCCCTGTACCTACAACAAGCAAGATAACACTGTTATCTAGAAGTCAACAAACACCCAATACAAATCAATAGATTAACTATAAAATAGGGTAATTAAACGGGATTTTTTCTCTTTAATACAAATATGAATGATACCCGTATAAATGCTGTTATATAAAGTTTTTTTATTTTTTTTTCAGGTAAAAATTTTTATTTCTGTTAAAATATTTTAGGACATGACTTTGTATAATTCAGATATTATACACATAAATATCTCCTAAAAGTCTTTAAAAATGAGCAAGCAGTCATACTGAAAGCCTCTTTAAAACCAGAGCATTTTACTTTCTCTTGAAAAACAATTTACTTTTCCATATAGATATTATTTTTTTTTATTTGTTTTGTATCACAGATTTTATACATCCTTGGTTAGTCGTTTTACAATTATTTTGATTTGATCCTCAGTAAACTGTATACCTGCCAACAATCCTATTTATGGGGTTTCTCCCATTAGAGCATTGAATTTGAAATTTCCAGACAGCAATTATTTCTTCCTTTAACCGCTTGGTATTGTATGATGATTGTAGTGTAACTAAGATACTAAAAACAACCGGAAAATTGATTTGAAGCCCCTTTACACAGGTTTTATTGTGTCGAGCGTCTAATTTCAAAGTTGGCAGTTATGAAATTGTCTACATTTGACATCTACAAGTAACCATGCACGGTTTTAGTTACTCAGAGTAGACAAATGTTTTAAAACTTCTGATAACTGACCATAATTTAGAAGTAAAAAACTAGAGAACAAAACATATGCAAAATATGTAATTTAATTAGATTGCAAAAGTAATGAGATGCTAGGAGGTAAACTTTCTGAATTGAATAATCGCAAAAAATTGTGGACATGTCCAACCGATGTTCTATAGCCATTTTCCCCCATGCCAGTTTTTCCGGGGGAAAGATTAGCATATGCTGATATTCCCCCCGGAAAATTAGGCACGTTCTCAAATTTCCCTCTTACTGAACACGGGGGAAAATGAGATCATTGTCATTTTTCCCCTTTCGATTTTAAAGATGCTCATTTTTCCGCCTAATATTAAAACGTCAGCGTCACCATTGATAAAATGAGAATTAATTTCTTAATGTTTTGTGGAATCAGTCAGATAGCACCCCCCCCCATGAAATAGAGGAAAAGAAAAAGGGTATTTATACAACATCATAAAGAATTTAAGTGACGAAGTTTCAAACAAAGACAATCATATTAAATAACTCTGCAAAATTTAAGATCGGAGTTAATCGATCAAGGGATTCTCCACTCGGTTCTACATTTGCAAAATAGATAATTCAAGTCATATAACTTGCGATTTCACCAAAAACTATACAGATCAAGGGATCATCACTTTCAATGAGCCTACGAAGATCAATGGGTTATTGAGTTTTGTCACTTAAATTCTTTATGATGTTGTATAATTATACTTTTTCTTTTCCGTTTAGTCAATTTCTATTTCATTAGGGGGGATGGTATCTGACTAATTCCACAAAACATTAAGAAAGTGATTTTCATGTTATCAACGATGACGCTGACGTTTTAATAGTAGGCGGAAAAATGAGCATCTTTAAAATCTAAAGGGGAGAAATGGCAATGATCTCATGTTTCCCCCGTGTTCAGTAAGGGGGAAAAGTGAGAACGTGCCTAATTTTCCGGGGGGGGGGGAAATATCAGCATATGCTAATCTTTCCACGGAAAAACTGGCATTGGGAAAAATGGCTATAGAACACCGGCATAAAAGTTTCTTGTTACATTGTCAATTTCTCATTTTTATAATATTTTTTTGTTTAAAAAGTACCGAGCATATAAAAAAGACAAGAAAATATTGACTGAACGATATCGTTTCCATGGGAATAATGTTAAATATGCGTTTTTTAAAGAAAAATAAGCCACAGTTTAAAAAATAATGTAAAAAAAGAAAAATGAGTCACAGGTTAATGAAATGTAGTAAAAATTTTTTTAACACAATCACTATCCAGGTACCAGAAAAGGGTCATTTTTTTAGGTTTACAGAAGAATTCATTTTGTAAATTTTGAAAATACCTCCATTTTTGATATCAAAACCATTTTTTAATATTAAAAAAATCGGATTTATATTGAAATATTAAAAAACTATTTTGAAAAAGACTGTCATGGAAATGCTATCGACATCAATCAAACGCTTAAAAGGCGGTTCCGGGTATAAGCAAAATCAATCAGAATTTGTCAGAATTAAACTTCAAAAATTGAACTTCCAAAAAAAAAAAAAAAAAAAAAAAAAAAA
>MJUU01013441.1:118085-137478 GCA_002080025.1 Modiolus philippinarum | reverse complement strand
TACACACGACTATTTTTGCCCTTTCAACCAAAGTTACACTGCAAGGTTTGCCTACATCTATTTCGATGTGCCCCGTGTTGTCTATCGATGTTGTTTTTGTCCTTAGTTTTGTCTTTCGTTGGGCTACCTAATGACAAATATTTGTAGGCATACATTGCCCGATTTTACTTTTTTTTCTCATTGACCGCTCCCGACATGTGTTGCTTCAATGACATATTTTAGTTGCGATCGATGTTGCTCAACATTTTTATTCTCTTCTTGTAACCCTGGTGCTTTCAGCTGGATAACCCTGAGCATCGCCCAAGTTGGCACTCCATTGCGGGTGGGGAGCAAGGGAGTGACCGTGATATAATTTTTGTCAAGAATACCGCTTAAGTGCACGCTAGGGGCCTTCTTGATCTCGCTTGAGGGGGTGAATATTGTTCACCTCTAGTTGAAGACCCTCAGGGGACATCAAGATGTCGACAGGAATAAAAGCCCTTTTCTTGATAAACTGGAGTTTTCTATGTATCGTGTGCGTTTTTGTCACATGTACATTCACTCCATATCCTTTCATTTTTTCTATTAGTCAATAAGAACAGCTGTCTAAATATTTTTTTGAAATTTTGAAAGGGGTCTTCTAATATTTTGATTTCAGTGAGATTCATTACCAAGATTATAAAGGGAATCCCTGCCCAAATTATTTTCAGTGGTCTGAAATTGGACTAAATGGATTACGCTTTCAAACACTTTCAAAGATCTTCTCATAAATTTTTCAACTTGTCCAATTAGAACACAATGGTACTTTGATGTTAACTTGCAATAAAGATATCTAGGATATCAACATCATATATGACTGCCAGCAATAACATAGTATAACATTTGACCCTTTTGAAAACTTATTCAAAGGTCTTCGTAGAAACTATTTGTCAAGTTAGAACCAAACTTAGTCACAATGATCCTTAGATGGTCCTACAAGAAATGTTTCCAGCAGATCAGTACCTCATTCCAGATTGTCACTAGGGGTTACATAATTATATTGTATTCCTATGGTCACCACCCGTAACAGAGTTTATAATGTATTCCTTTACAAGAATTAGGTGAATGAAATCACTAATCCAATTGAAAACAAATTTGATGATAAAAGTCCTTTGTTGGCTCCTTTCAAAATTACATCTGGCATGTTTGCATCCAATCCAAGGTAACCTATCAAAAGGAACATAGTTTAAAACCCTATTGGAAACGCCTTTCATCTCTCTACACCAACCATGGCCCAGTTGAGCGATACAAGCTCATGTGAGCCTCTAGTTATATCTGTATTTTGTCTTTTTGTGTGTTTTTGTTGTGGAATTGTGTGGAAGATTGTGGCCTGTAATTTTCAGTAGATGTTTCCTGTTGCGTTTTCTTTTTAATATTAAAACAAATAAGTATATAAATGATCAGATACTGGTACACTTGCCGTCTTGAACTTACTATGAGGTAAGAGTATTTGTCCTTTGTTGAAGGCCCCATGGTGACTTCAAGATGAAGAACAATAACGAAAGCGTTGTCCGTTTGCTGAATCTTACCATGTATTTATACGGATTTTGTCTCATGTACATTTACTGCATATCATCTTTATTTGTTTATAAGGTTATTAATAGTTTAAGTTTGTAGCATTTTGAAACTTTCAAAGAGTGAGTCGTGAATTTCTTGAAAAGATTTTGTTTAACCTTAGGAGTGTATCCATCTGGCATAGCTCTGTCCTAAGTAAATGTCTGTATATCTGTCTGTCCATCAGCGTTTTCTATGTCGTACGATAATTCAAGAATGCCTTCACCAATCTTTATAATTTTTTTTTACTCAAAGTAGAACTTGACTAAAGGAAGCTTCTTTTCGTTTTCTGAGGAAAATCGGAAAATGATTTTTGGGAAAAATTCATTTTTTATATGAAAAAGTACATATTTTGAGAAGTAGTTTTTTTTCGTACGATAAATTAAGATTGCCCTCCGGGATTTTAATGATTTTGATGCTCAAAATTGAATTTGACCAAAGAATGCTCCCTTTCATTTTTGAAAAAAATCGGAATATGATTTTTGGGAAAAAAACTTCGTTTTTATATGAAAAAGTGCATATTTTGAGAATTAGCTGTTTGTCGTACGATAACTTAAGATTGCCTTTAGGGATTTTAATGATTTTGATACTCAAGGTTGAACTTGACCAATGGAAGCTCCCTTTTGTTTTTGAGGAAAATCCGAAAACAGTTTTGAGGTAAAACTTAGTTTTTATGTGAAAAAGTGCATACTTTGAGAATGAGCTATATGTCGTACAATAAATTAAAATTGCTGTCAGGGATTTATATGATATTGATACACAAGGTTGGTCTTGACCAAAGGAAGCTCCCTTTTGTTTTTGAGGAAAATCCGATTTCCAAGAAACTCCGCAAACGAGTTTTCGGACACACAAGGGGTGGGCCCTTTCAGTATCCCAGTTTGTTCTCTCTCAGCTTTTACCTATTTCGGTTAATTGTGATTTGATCAACACTAAAGAGACATACGTTTTCGAAATGCGCATATGCAGAAACTATATTCACAATAAGTTCGTTGTTTTGTTATTTCAACAATAGCTGCATGAACACCATATCCATGTATATAGTTTCATTTTGAATCTCATAAGAAACTAAGTATATAATAAAGAATCCTGAACATAGTATTAGTGTCAGAAAAAAAATTGAAATTGTACTCTGAAATTTCTGTTTCTTACTTGATATGTAATGTAACATATATATTGAGACGTCTGAAGGGTGTTAATTTTTTAATATAAATTTTGTTCATACCTGGCATATTTTTTCGCACTATTATATTTTGAATAAAAAGATAACAGGAAACACCTGCAATGGCCGAAAAACGTAGTCGCATGCCACAATGTACCAAGGAAGTACACAAAAAACACAATAAAAAACAAAAGACAAACGTAAACAACGATAGGAACTCGGGACAGCCGGACTTAATACCGGCAATAGCAAAAGCCAACGGTAGGGTTAAACCGATTTATGGACACTCAAACCTCCTATTTTCTCTATCCTGTTTCCCTATAGTATAATAAACATACGAATAAAACATAAAACGGGTAGACTACTAACTCCATAACCACAATATTGAAAAGGAAAAGTGGACAAAACGTAATTTTGAAAGATGTGCCAAGGAGTGCTCGCCGCTAAACTGCCGGCTAGCTCAAGGAGCATAGTCTGCCGGTAAAACACTTTCGCACTACGGAAGAATAAAAAAGATGTGAAAAATGATTTTTTTCTAGCGAAATTATATAAAACAAAATTGTCATGTTTGCATATATATTCAATCTCAATTTATGAGAAATGAACAGCTTGTAACAACAAAATGTCAAAGTCTTTCATGTTTTAAATTAGATAGTATTACTCATCAAAACCCTATCTATTCTTATGCCGGTCCAGACTAAGTCGGTAAGACATTTCCTTCTATTAATTATGTGTTTACAAAGGGTTCCTTCGAAATAAAGATAAAAAAACTGGCAAAGTCCTTTAATTTCAGCTTCTCTAAAACAGATGATATTTTATCACTAAACAGCCCTTGCTTTGGTGATTTTCTTCATTTCATCTATCCAAAAGTGCTCGAAATTAAGGATAATACAGATACTTCCACATCGGCCACCTTCCTTGACCTTTATCTTGAAATTGACAACAGAGGTACGCTACAAACTAGGCTGTATGACAAACGTTATGACTTCACTTTTCCAATAGCCGACTTCCCTTTTCATTGTAGCACCATTCCAAAAGCACCAGCATATTGAGTTAACATCTTCGAACTCTTTTGCTACTCAAGGGCCTGTGGTCGATACAGTGACTACCTTGATGGAGCTCGGTTGCTGATGAATAGTCTACTTAAGCAAGTGTATGTAATCCATAACTTGAAATAATCACCACAGAAGATCTTGTAGACCGCTTTTGGATATCTGTTTCCAAGAAGACAACGGATCTTTCTCTTTGCCACTAAAGTTTGTTTTCCTCTACCATGTCTACCGGATCTGACTTTACTGCCGGAAATGCCATGTTCAAAACGGCGGATGTCTTATAAGAAGTAGGAGATACTAACTCTACCGGTGCACCTGATCTCATCCATGTTTTTATTGGGTCCGGGTTGTTCATTTTTTGCATATGTGTGTGTCTATTTTTCTTTTTGTGCCGTGCTCATGTTATGTCTTTGTTTCTTTATTTTCCGATGTTGCCAATGTCCTTGAATTGTTCGCTTTAGACCGACTGTTTGGTTCTCACTTTCTTCACTAAGTTATTTTCTGTATATGGCCATTTCCACAATTTATGTCTCATTAATGCAGATAAAATCAAGACATTACAAATTCAAAAGATGTACAAAGGCTGATGGGTAATCAAAATCAAATAATCAAAGGGGTCTAAAAAGAAAGAAAAAATTAGTTAAGAACAGAGCTTTCAATGAGGCTTAGAATAATTTGGAATCAAGTGTAGCTACCAAGCTGCAGTATGATTTTCTAGATACAAAAAACCCAAGTTGCATAAAAATTCAGAAATTTCGTTATGCTGTACACGTGTTTCAAGGAGTAACCTCTCATCAGCAGCATTAGAATCAAATAATATGGAAAGCTATATCCAAAAAGAAGTTCAAAAAGAAGTACTCATTACCAAAAATATCGAAATAGGAGGCCAAATCCAGTACCAAGGACATCTACCGAGTGCCATTCACAGAATGAATCCTCAGTATTTTTAAGTGGTAAGAATTTTGATAAAAACAGTAAATTTCTATAAAACGCAAGGTAAAATTTTCTAGACTTTGGAATTCAATTTTTGAAAGCAAATTCACAATTAGAAATTTTGGTGGATAGGATAAGAGGTATATCATGGTTTTCAATGTCTATGGACTTGAAATGGTACAGCGCTCGTTATTTGTTTGTTGTTTGTTTTTCGTTGGCAATGCTCTAATATTATATCTATCCTGCCGTAGGAAGTGATCGATAACTATTACGACATAAAGGACCAAAAGCCCATATCAACTGCGTCAAAGATTTGCACGCGATCGTTCAATAAAAATATAAAAATGCTGAATGCGATCGTTTGATAAAGATATAAAATGCTGAAAATAGTAAGATCTGCATAAAAAATTACGCATAAGGATAACAGTATAACCGTCAGCTTGCAAGTCGGTACACTTAAACGAAATTATATGTATTCACCTGCTAAGAATGTAGAAAGATTTTATACACATTGGTATTTTTGTAAATATTTTTCAGAGAGTGGAACGATTGATTTTGACGAATTTGTAAAGATATTTGTACAGAAGATGTCAATAGACCCAGAAAAGGAATTGCATGAAGTTTTTCAAGTGTTTGATAAAAACAAGGATGGTTTCATTTCTTCGGAGGAACTATATGAAGTTTTGTCGAAACTTGGAGAATCTATTACCAGAGTAGGTTGTAGGAAATGTGCTATAATATTTAATTTTAAGTCATGCACCGAAACTGATATATTCTAACACCAATAAACTCAATACAAAGTGCTTTGAAATTACTAGCGTGAAAATTAAAAAGCAATTAGCAATTAGAAAGAAGCTTTTCGCTTTAAAGCGATGGACATACTTAAGTCGGAGAACATTGTAATGTCAAACATTCAATTGTACTTAAATAGAAAAATAGTAGGGTTCCAAGAAATAAAGGTAGGGTTCCAAGAAATAATTTGTCCAATTTCTTACAAGGATGAAACCATGGGACATCGAAATGACGACGTCTTAGCTACTTCATATGGTCATATTTTACTTTAATTAAATGGGATCAAATGCCAGTTCCTGTATGTTTTGAAATTTTAATGCAACTTAAAGTTTCCTTCATTTCACCATAAAATGCAACAATTTATTAATATTCATTTATACTTTATGAGGGCTGTTCATGTGTTTATATTTAATAATGATCTGTCTTTCTTTATTCAACATTTTTTTTTAAAAAGTTGTCATTTTGTTGTAAAGGTCCGTCATTTTAAAAATATACGCCTCCAAATTATGAGGGCTTCTTTCAGTTCAAAATTTCGAATTTTAAGAGACAATTGTTTTAAGGAAACTTCAGATTCAAATTTAAGCCTTAAATTTTCAAAATAAACAAAACTTAGCCAAATCATACTTTTGTTATTGGTATATGTATACCAGTTTGTCCCCATAGCACCTACTGATATAAGGCTTAGAAACACTGGTGAAACTGAGACATAACCCGTTTATTTTATATGGAAATGTTTTTCTAACCTGAAATAAATAGATGTGCTTGGAAGTTCACACTGCAAGCCACGTAAACTTATCAATAGATTCACATTATTTGACAATACTTGGACCTGCATAATAGTTGTGTCGTGTTGTACACCGAAAAAAAAATTCAAAGTGCTTAAGTTTCATCTCAACTTCAATTAGGAAGTTTCTACGCAAATTTTGGCTTTTTATTTGTTGATTTCTCTGTAATTTTAGATATTTCATCCATGACTTTTGGAACATATGCACGTTTCGTATTTGCATTTTCGTTCAAATTTGAATATTTCTCAAATTAAAAATGAAGATAGTTATCACGAATTCAATGAAAATATTATTAAAATAGACTCAAATCTGCCCAAAATCAATATCGATAAATTATAAAAATCAGTCATAAACATCTTTCAGTCAATGGTTCAAATAAACATATAAGGGCTGGACTTTCAGATGAAAAGTTTTTAATCAGCATATTTAAGAATTCTACTATTTTCTGTAACTTTAGAAATACCATATCCCAAGCTTGGTTAAAGGATACTCTATAAAAAACGAGGAATTTCGGACATTGTGACAACATGATCTTTCTATACTACAGCTACAAATGCCTGTTCTACCATTTAAACCAAAAAGCAACCTTGCCCAAACTCTGAAACTTAGCAACTGTTTGGACCTTGAACACCCTACTTTAAGACATCAAAATGTGTTTTAATGTAATTTCAAAAGTTGGACGACATTACAGTCTTTGCCATGATAAGCTAAGTTTTCAAATACTTTTACATGCTAATTCAGCGCGGAAACCAATGCTACTATGATAAAGAGGTGATACTTGTTCCAAACCAAAAACCAATCCAAATATGCATCTTATCATGTTTTCGACAAAAAAGTTGAAATATTCGTTCTGCTGACTATGTATAGAATGGGTTAAAAGTAGTAAAATGGTGTAGGGGATATTAAATTACAATTAAGGGGTTTTATGCATATTTCAATCTAACAATAAAAAGACTTTAATATATCATCCATTTAACATTAGAGGAAACTAGCTCGCACAATTCTGTGAAGTTCTTATAAGTTTCATATAAAAACAATAGTTGTTACAAACTTGTAAATGATTTTTAGAAAATGAAACTCTTGTTTGTAAATAATATTCACTAAAGTTGTAATTTTCAAGAGTAAAAGGCTGCTTACGTCTTTCATGTGTTTATTTGAATTATTGGGATATCAATTAAATACCTCTATTAGCGATCGAAATCAAAACCTAATGTGCATATAGTAAATATGGAAATGACACAAAAAGCAAAAAAAAAAATGATGAAAAAACTCTTCAATAGAAGAAAACTGAAGAATTTCTGTTAATGTACTTATTTCAAACCGGGGATTGGAAATAGACAGAAATAAAAAAAAAGTAGGTCTCGATGGGGTTTAAGCAGGAAAGGAAGTGACAAATTAAAGTGAACGGTAAACGTGATCGTCCGTGAATGCGAGAAAAGCTGTTTTGCGTGGAGCGGGAAAGGCCGAAAAAAATTCTCATATACCGGGAAATGGAGGTTGTTTTAGAATCTATGTAAAATTTTTTCACGCCCATGGAAAGGGAAAGTTGAGACATATTTACGGGATTTTGGGAAGGGGACCCCCTCATTGAGACCCCTAAAAATTTCGGTAATCCTGACATCGACTCCATTAAATTGTCTCGCAGAATCAAAATCGTTGCAAAGTATGCATGAGAAGTCGGAACCAAATCCAAGTAAAGTCTACCCAGAGGATAAAATTCCTTCATTAAAAAAATTGGAATTTCGCGTTGAATCTTCTCTTTGAAGCGACTGTACAGTTTGCATAGAGGTCTAATTTTGCATATCATTTGTATTTTATCTACACTGAAGAGACATAAGTTGTCGAAATGCGCATATGCAGAAACTAAATTCACAGTAACTTAGTTATTTAGTTATTTGTCACTAATGGGTCGATGCCTCTGCTGGTGGATTGTAAGTCTCCGAAGATATTCACCAGCTAAATAGTCATTGCTTCAGTGCTGACCTGAAAGCCAAATCTGTTTGGAACCTAACAATATCTTAATGTTTGTAAATATTGTTAATAACTTAGGAGTATCTCACTCATGCAAAGCTCTGTCCTTGGCTGCTTTTGGCTTTTCATTATACCCCCCACTTGAAAAGTGGGGGGTATATAGTGATGGGGTTGTCCGTCCGTCCGTCCGCCTTTCCGTCCGTCCGTCTTTCCGTCCGTCCGTCCGTTACACCTGAGGGTACCCATCTCTTATCCGCTTCTCCTCTTGAACCACTGAATAGATTTTGATGAAACTTAAACACAGTCTTTATGATATAATGTAGACGTACACCTCCTATTTCAGAATTAGATTTGATTGATTTTTGGGGTTTCCCATAGCAAAACATGGACTTAGCCATTACATTACAAGGGGGTACCCATCTCTTATCCGCTACTCCTCCTGAATCAGTGAACAGATTTTCATGAAACTTTAACACAGTCTTTATGACATAATGTAGATGTGCACCTCCTATTTCAGAATTTGATTTGATTGATTTTTTGGGTTTCCCATAGCAAAACATGGACTTAGCCATTACATTACAAGGGGGTAACCATCTCTTATCCACTACTCCTCCTGAACCAGTGAATAGATTTTGATGAAACTTAAACACAGTCTTTATGACGTAATGTAGATGTGCACCTCCTATTTCAGAATTAGATTTGATTGATTTTTGGGGTTCCCCATAGCAAAGCATGGACTTAGCCATTACATTACAAGGGGATACCCATCTCTTTATCCGCTACTTCCCCTGAACCAGTGAACAGATTTTCATGAAACTTTAACACAGTCTTTATGACATAATGTAGATGTGCACCCCTATTTCAGAATTTGATTTGATTGATTTTTGGGGTTTCCCATAGCTAGCCATTACATTACAAGGGGTACCCATCTCTTATCCGCTACTCCTCCTGAAGCAGTGAACAGATTTTCATGAAACTTTAACACAGTCTTTATGACATAATGTAGATGTGCACCTCCTATTTCAGAATTAGATTTGATTGATTAATGGGGTTTCCCATAGTACAGCATGGACTTAGCCTTTACATTACAAGGGGGTACCCATCTCTTATCTGCTACTCCTCCTGAACCACTGAATAGATTTTCATTAAACTTTAACACAGTCTCATGACAAAATGGAGATATGCACCCCTTATTTCAAAATTTGATTTGATTGATTTTTGGAGTTTCCCATACCATCTTTTCTTATGTCCGTCCATCCGCTACACCTGAGGTTACTGATTTCTTATCCGCTACTCCTCCTGAATCACTGAATAGATTTTGATGACACTTAAATACAGTCTTTATGACATAATTTAGATGTGCACCTCCTATTTCAGAATTTGATTCGATTAATTTTTGGGGTTTCCTATGGCAAAACATGGACTTAGCCATTACATTACAAAGGGATACCCATCTCTTATCCGCTACTCCTCCTGAACCAGTGAACAGATTTTGATGAAACTTTAGCACAGTGTTCATGACATAATGTAGATATGTACCTTCTATTTCAGAATTTGATTTGATTGATTTTATAATTTCTGGAATCAAATGGGGTTGTTGTTATTTAAGCTCACAGTTTTTCTAGTTTAGATTATATTGGTTATTTGTTCTCTATCATTTTAAAAAAATCTTTGACTTTATGGTCTTCCAAACGTTTAGATTTTATCTGCACTGAAGAGATATAAGTTGTCGAAATGCGCATATGCAGAAACTAATTTCACAGTCAATTCGGTATTTAGTTATTTGTTACCACTGGTTCGATGCCTCTGCTGATGGACTGTTAATTTCCGAGGATTTACACCAGCCCAGTAGTCAGTATTTCGGTGCTGACCCGAAAGCCCGATTTTATTTGGATCTTGCAATATCTATATTTTTGTAAATTTTGTTGAAATTAAGGAGTATCTCCCTCATATAAAGCTCTGTCCTCAGCTGATTTTGGCTTTGTATTAAGATCTTACTTTTATTTAATCTCTATCAGTTTTTAAACATCTTTGAGTTTATGGTCTTCCAAGCGTATAGATTTCATCTGCACTGAATAGCCATTAGTTATCGCAATGCGCATATGCAGAAACAAAATTCACAGTAACTTCGGTATTTAGTTATTTGTTGCCTCTGCTGGTGGAATGTTAGTCTCCGAGGGTATTCACCGACCCAGTAGTCAGTACTTCGTCGCTGACCCGAATCCAATTGTATTTGGAACCGTACAATATCGAAATTGTTGTAAATGGTTTTGAAAACGGAAGGAGTATCTCGATTATGCAGAGCTCTGTCTTAGCTGATTTTGGCTTAACATTTAGATCATATAGGTAATTTGTTCTCTATCAGTTTTAAACATTTTTTAGTCTTCCAAACGGTTAGATTTTTTCTGCACTGAACAGACATAAAATGTCGGAATGCAGAAACTAAATTCGCAATAACTTCGGTATTTAGTTATTTGTACATATGAAAGCAGTATGAAATTTTTGTAATTTTTATGTCCGCAAACAGTAAACATCACTTGTCTTCAACAGTTGTTAGCCCACTTGACTATGCCAGCAGGAACTTTGTATCACTATGCGTCCATCGTTCTTCTCTGAAACCATTTGGCCTTTTGGAACAAACTTGGTCCTAGTCGTTTCGCGGTCCCCTAGTCCGACTAGTCCACATCGCATCCAAAATGCCGCCATAAAGAGGAACATAGTTTTAATTCACAGACAGTTCGATCTCTCCTCTGGAACCACTGAGCTAATTAGTCACAATAGTCTTTTAAAAATTGTGTCCGGCTAGTCCGCACCTCATCTAAGATGGCCGATAGCGGTAACATGGTTTTGATATAGGGCCCTATTGGAAATGCATTCAAAGATCTTCTCCTCTGAAACAACTGAGCTAATTTGAGCCAACCTTAATCACAATAGTCCTTGGGAGGTCCCCTTTGAAAGTTATGTCCAGCTAGTCCGCACCTCATCCAAAATTGCCGCTAGTGGGAACATAGTTTTAACATAGGGCCCTACGGAAAACGCATTTAAAGATATCCTCTTAAACCACTGAACATGGTATCAATAGTCACCGCCAAATTACAAAAATACCCAAGTTGCAGATTAAGCGGTAAATAGTGTTATACTGTACACGTGTTTCAAGGAGTAACCTCTCATCAGCATTAAAATCAAATAATATGGAAAGCCATAATCCAAAGTATCAAAGTTTTGTATCTCACCAATGGCAGATAAAGGGGGCATATTTTAATATAGAAAAATAGGGAAATACATTAAAGATACTCTCTGTAACTACTGAGCCAATTAGAACCAAACTGGGTCACACGTATCGCGGGCGGTTCCGGTCAAAGTTTGTGATTTTAAGTTATCATTTGAAGACATAATTTACTTTATTTGATTTATTTGCTTTACAGACTGAAGCAGATCTGATGATAAAAGAGGCTGATCTAAATAAGGATGGCAAGGTAGATTATAAAGGTGTGTATAACACATAACACATAACATATTGAATTCATTTTTAGAGAAAACTTTGATAATCTCTTGAAAATGGAACATACAATTTATTTCGTGAATTTTTAAATTTTAGTTTGTGAAGTTATTTGATGCATTTGTATTTTGTTATTTTTATATACATACCTGTCGTTCATATGATTACAGTTGACCTGGATAAAGTTTCCCATGAGAACAATGAGAATCGTTTTTTAAAATTTCCAAAGTACTGAATGCCATATAAGAAACGCAGTTTCAAGATAAGGTTGATTCAGTTGATTGTTTCACGATATATTGATACAGATATTTCGTGGTCATTACCCTTAAATAAAATTATCATATACACCAATAAGGATACTAAATGATACCAATTACACACTTGCAACCTTAGATAAGCCTGATACAATGAAATATGTGTAACGTGGTAAGACTCCCACATCTGAAGCTATAGGTCCGAATGTTTTAAAACTTTACAGTAATATTTTATTGCATATGATCAACAAAACAATCCAGTTTTGCTTTGAGGCGACCTAAAAGTGTCTATAATGGCTAAACATTTAAAATGAGATTAAATTATCCTTTAAGTCCGTTAACATAAAAGCCATTTAAGATATCTTAAACTGACAAAGGTTAAAATGATCATCGGGACAGATCTTTCATAATTTGTTAATCAAGCTTGGAGTTATTTCCCCTTTTCGTGTTATACTTTTCAACCTGCATATTAAAGAAAGATGAGAGAAAGACTGACATTCTTATTGCAAAATTGAGTAAAATTTGAACATCAATATTCGAGTTATGGGATTTTGTAAAAACAATGTTCCGCATTTTAACGGAATCATTTCCAGTGAATAGGTAGTCAAATTCTTACTACAGTAGGTTGTAAATTAGTCACAAGATGGATGTACATGACGATTTCGATTTAGAAAGGAAATTGAAGATATTTTCAGTCTATTATTGCAATAGCTCTTTAGAGCGTAATTAAAAATGTAGGTTTTTCATGTTTTGTCCCCTTTCTATGAGAAAAGAGGTAGAATAACAATTAAATATTAGTAATGTACGTCAAATCTATTTTAAGCTTATCTGACCCGAAGTGTTATTGTTGGCTATATTTCTCTCCCTTGGCGTCCGTCGTCCTTTTGGCAATAGGTTTTCACACTCCTTATACACTACTGGTGCAAATTTGACCAAACGTAACAGAAAAGATGTCGTCTACAAAAATTATCATTTTATATCTATGAATCGAAAAGTAGAAATTAACAATGGACCCTAATAGAAAACAGCATTTTAGCTATCTTCTCTGAAATTATATTGAAGCAAATTGTACTGCATTGCACTGAAATAATGAAAAGAAGGTCTTATACAAAAATTCTTGTAGCTCGATATATGCAAGTTGTGTTGCATGAAGAACATGATTCAACATTGGATTTTATTGGAAAATAACTAAATACAGGAGTAACTGTTAACTTGGTGTGTGCATATGCGCACTTCGACAACTTATGTCTCTTCAGTGCAGATAAAATTTAAACGTTTGGAAGACCATAAAATCAAAAATATTTAAAAACTGACAGAAAACAAATAACCGTGTCTTATTTTACTACTTCTTATTTTACTACTATATTATGGCTTTTCATATTATTTGATTCAAATGCTGCTGATGAGAGGATACTCCTTGAAACACGTGTACAGCATAACGAAATTTACTGTATTTTATGCAACTTGGGTATTTTTGTATTTAGAAATATGCTATGAAATTGTTTTATAAATGATGATAAAGTAATGTTTGTTGATAATTCGCAATAAATATTACACGTCTATGTTGAATGTAGGACAGACTGGCAAATTGAGCTTAATCTAAAAGCATGAGTAAGAGTGTATATAGCCATTGATTAAAACATTTGACCAGATTAGAGATACAGGTTCAGAGAGATTTTATTAATGAAGCTATTTTTTTTTTTTCAGAGTTTAAAGCAATTCTGAACTTCAGATGAGATTTGGCATGGTATTTTTTGGCTAAAAGAAGAAATTATTGCGTCGTTGAGAGTATGGAGTGCCCTGAAGTTCACAAAGGGACCATCCCTCAAAAATATTTGCGTCCCTCAATTTATATATTTTATATCAGTGAACATAGGCTGTTTATATTTTATAATGTTATTATGTCTTTGTACAATAACTCTGATCTATTTTATTTTCATATGATTAAATCAAAGTATTATTTTGTACATGTATTTGCTTGCCAATGATTATTCGGATAACAAAATTCCGAAATTATAGTGAATTTTATTTGAACATTTCGTCACTGGAAAAAATGATTCTATGTTCATAACTGGAGTTATCTTTCTTTTCCCAGTGACAAACAAATTTCGATTTTCAGCAAAAAGGAAAGGAGATTTCTAACCATCCTCTGGCTTTATCCTACGTGGTTTTTTAATGTCAACTGGTTTGTATTTGCACTTGTTTGTTCTGCCTTTGACGACTTTATTGATCCGCGTTTTTACAAAAATGTTGTTAAAATGCCAGAAACTGATAAAAAAAAATGCAGAAAAACTTGGATGTAACTTACATTCTTTACGTAATAGGGGATATGGACAGGATATCGGGACCATTGACCCGATTATATTACAAACATACTGGCCTTCGACTCATACTTTCAATGTCTACTGAAATACACGTGATTCTTTACCCAAACCTTCAGGCAGTTTTATATTTGATTTTTTCCGTAGTGCGACCAGCAAATTAGGCTCCTTGAGCTAGCCTGCATTTTTCCGCGAGCACTCCTTGACAAATCTTTCCAAATTATGTATTGTCCCCTGTCTTTTTTAAGTCTTGGTCGTGGAGTTAGCGGTCTACCAGTATTTTGTTTTATGCGTATGTATATTATGCTATCGGGAATTGTAACAGAAAAACAGAGGTTTTGGTAGGCAGAAACCTGTTTAACCATACTGCTGGCTTTTGCTAATGCCGGTACCAATTCTGCCTATCAGTGTTTACGTTGTCTTTTGTCTATATATTTTTTTTGTGCAGTTCCTTTGTACATTGAGGCATATAACTTTATTGTTCAGCCATTGTAGGTGTTGCCTATTATTTTTGTTTTATTCTAGGTGTGCAACTGTCAGAAATCGATTATATTGATTTTTGTAGAGTCTAAGAGTTTTTTGATATGCTAACCCTTTGCTTAGCTCTGAGAATTAAATTTGTATGATGTAAGTGTGTGTTTTGGTGTCGTGCGCTTAAATAATGAATGAAAGAATATGGAGTAAATGCACATGAGACAAAGTCTCTACAAACATGTGAGAAAAGATATACCACACTTATTGCTTATTGCACTCGTAAGATTTAACAGAAACAAAAAGAGTATTCCAGAATGTTTTTGTTTTCGCCCTAGAATACGGTAAAATTTCGCCTCTACTATAATAGTTTGATATATTAAATGGCGCAACTTGTATAACACGTTCTGGTTTGCACTAATTCTGATTCAGCTAAGATCTAATTGGATTACATGTACATTTTATGTTTTTGCCTTGGTATGAAATTACTTGGGAAATTGCATCTAATTTGCTTTACAAAATGTACCCCTTGATCCTTATTTCAAAAAATTGCATCTAATTTGCTTTACAAAATGTACCCTTGACCCTTATTTCAAAATTACGCATTGTCATTTCCTCTCCTTTCAAGAATGTGATCATGGAGTTAGTAGTTTACCTGTATTGGGTTTTATTCGAATGTTTGTTATACTATAGGGAAACGGGACAGATAAAGGGGAGTTTTGGGTACGCATAAACCGATTTAACTCTACCGCTGGCTTTTGCTAGTGCCGGTACCAAGTCTGGCTGTCCCGAGTTCCTATCGTTGTTTATGTTTGTCTTTTGTCTTGTTTATGTTTTTCCTGTGTAGTTCCCTGGCAGATTACGGCATGTGATTGTAATTTGCAGCCATTTTCCTACTATCTACTGGTTTTCATTGCAAAGTTCAAGTTCAATCAATTAGTTATCTGAATTTATGTTTTTCATTGAATATAAACTACTGAACCAAAAAAACAGCACAGGTGTCTTTTTTCTTTTATTCGATTGCATACTTTTGCAAACATGGTATAATTTATTATATGGTCTTCCAAACGTTAAGATTTTGAACTTGAACTTACTATGAGGTATGAACAAAGCTTATTGTTGAAGGCCTCATGGTGATGTTAAGATGAAGAACAACAATAAAAGCGTTGTTGCTTTGCTTGTTTTTACCATGTATTTTAGAGACTTTGTCTCATGTACATTTACTCCATATCCTTTCATTCACCATTTACGACAGGAGTTTGTCTCTCCTGCAGTGTGGAGTCCGTAGAAAGATTCCCCGTGCGTGAATGTATGTTCTCTATTTATTTCAGTTATGGTGTACTTGTTCATGAGAGGATTTCTCATATGGATATACTATCACACTTTCAAATTTTGGCATTTATTTTTGTAATTTCGAAATGAAATTCTGACCACTTGCTAACTATGCCCACATCTCACTATTTTATAATGCCACATTTTCTTACAATCGACTTGCTGAGTGCCCTGTGTTTGTCTATATGTTGTAATCGTCCACTAGCTTAAGACACAAGTGCTTTCGTCGGGAAACGGATGACAGTGATTGTAAGAGCAATTTGTCAGTTAAATTAATGTTTGTTGACAACCCCGCATCCATGACCGTTGTTCGACAATTAGCAAAGAAATCCGCTCAAACCGGTGCTAGGGGCCGTCTTGAACTTACTATGAGGTATGAGCAAAGCTCATTGTTGAAGGCGTAATGGTGACTTCAAGATGAAGAACAACAATAAAAGCGTTGTTCCTTTGATTGTTTTACCATGTATTTGTAGAGACTTTGTCTCATGTACATTTACATTTGCTCCATATCCTTTCATTCACCATTACATGCACTGAAGAGACATAAATTGAGCAGAAATTAAATTCACAGTTACTTCGGTATTTAGTTATTTATTAGCTTGGTGTGTTCAATATAAAATCCATAAGTTGTCGGAACGGTCATATGGATAAATGCACGCTAAATATCTTTAATACCGGTAAAGGGAAGCGTGATATCCAAGTCTCATAAACCATTAGATATATAACTTTGAGAAATTACACGCTCACATTAACTACTTAGGAGTGAGACCTGGTGTGTTGACCAGGCAAGAATTCCTGCCGAGCACTCTTCAACCACCACGTGAGATATTGCACTCAAATTTAAATTGTGGCCAGGAAGAAATCAAGTCCGATAGTTAAGATGACACGACCTAGTGGTAGATCTTGTCTATGAAACTTGTCAGTCGCAAGTTGAGAGACTGTTATATTTCACTGGTCAAACAAGCGCTTCTCTTATGTAATTTTTCTTGTTTGTAATAAAACAACTCTTTGTGAAGTATTTGGACGTTATTATAATCTATTTCACTGTTATGACTTTACACTCAACATTAATAGTAGTGTGCCCATGAGAAGATTTTTTCCGAATTCGTGTTAACGGAATAACACACCTTTATTATAGATCTCTAGAAAGAGGAGACCATGGTGTATCGAAATAATAATGCTATAATTATTTTCTATTGTCACAATTTATTTCAAATGGGGTCAAAGGTCATTCCCCGAATGTTTGAAAATGTTGATGCAACTTTAAATTTAGCTTCATTTCTCCAATTAAGTTGCAAAATATTTTGAATATTCACTGGAAACTCGCAGGGTTTAATTTCTATAACGATTTGCTTTTTCTATATGCTACGAGTTTCAAAGTTGGCATCTGCTTTAAAGGTGTGTTACTTCAAGTATTTGCACCTCTTATGGTAGGTTTACATTGCCGATCAAAGCAACTCGACCGAACTCGATCTATGAATATTCATGAATATTCATTGATCGGGACACCGATCTCGAATACTCGGGTTCGGTCTACTAACCAAATCGGGGCTATCTTACTAACTCTGCTGAAGTCGAGCTGTGTTCCCGAATATTTTTGACATGTCAAACAATATCGTTTAGAGGTTGTGTGCATTATATGTCGAGAACAGGTCGGGAATCAATCGGGGTCTGATCGAGGTAGTCGTGAAGAGGTCGAAAAGGAATCGGTCTTGATCGAGTTTCAAATTTTTATCCGATCATGCCGACTTCTACTCGACTTTAACTCATTCGCTTCTCGATTTATGCCGAGTCGCTTCTAGACCAACTCGATTAGTACTCGATCATTACTCGATTAACACATTTTTTCTGTTTTTCTATACAAAATCTTCCAGACCATAACCCGATATTTTCCCGCCCTGTATCCGACTTTTACTCAACTACTCTAGACCTTTACTCGATTTAACACGACATCATGTCATCTCTTCACAATAGCAGAGCATGAGGCTTTCAAGAGCTTCAGTCTCTCACTAAAGCCTTACTTCGGTTTTTAAAGAAGCCATCCAATGGACTCCAATGACTATTGTGATCAAGTTTGGCTGGTGATCATCTTTGATATGATGAGAATCTGCCGTATACTATCTCAAGTGGGGACCAACCAAGGACTCTTGTTTTCAATTTTGGCCAATTTGCAAAGTAGTTTCAGAGTAGAAAGTATTTGAATGGATATCTAAGGTGAGTAGAATATTAAATTATGTTCCCCGTAGTGGGCCATCTTGGATTTCATGGATACTATTTTGAAATTGGAACATCCAAGGACTATCTTGACCAATTTTGTCTGCAATTGGTTCAGTGAAAATCCCTCTGGTACAATGTTTAACTTTGTCCCCCTTTGGCAGTCATCTTATATTAGCTGACGATATGACAGACACTATATTTTGAAAAGGGACACCATCATTTGGCAATCGTAACAAGTTTGGTCTAATTGGCTTGGGAGTTTTACAGGTAACGTTTAAATGAGTTTTCCCATAAGATCAAATTTCAATAGTATATTCCCAGTTGGCGGTTGTATTTGATTAGAAACGGACATGACTTTTTTTCACATTGAACCAATCGAGGTCTATCATGACTCGGCGGTTCCTGGGTAGAATATATTTGAATGCAAAGTTCATTGACAACGGACACAAAATAATGGCGGAATCTTAATCTCGCTATATCAGGATTGTAGAAAAGAATATTAGACTGTGCATGCGTCTAGTATAGTTAAAGGATGATGTGCAGAAGGCTTAAATTCAATCGACTATAGGTATGCTGACAGAATTTGAAATTGAAACCAAGATGTACACAATATACACACCCGAGAAACAGATTCACTAAATACATGAATTCAAGAATAAAATATTGTTTCTTCCGAGCAGGTTTGTACTCTTATCACACACAAGATATGATTCAAGCTAAATTACATTAGAAAAATGCTATTTTGAATATTTGTAACATTTACTAGAAAATAAAAAAAATCTTTTAGATTGTACCGGGAAAATGTACCCAACGGGCAGCCGCTCGCCATTTTCACTTTCTTAAAACCGGATTTTTCTACAGAAAGCGGGTTTAAAGCTATACATGGAAACTATTGTAAATCTAGTTACCACCGATATCATGTGATGATATGTCTTCTATTTTTTGTATCAGATTAGTCCTACATGTAATGACAGAAAAAACGCACAGTCGCATTCTGATGCATGTTGAGGATGGCCTGCTAGTATGTTAAAGCGA
>MJUU01013441.1:74735-118060 GCA_002080025.1 Modiolus philippinarum | reverse complement strand
CATTCATTCCTCTGTAATGATGACTTTGAAGCATTTGCTATAACCCAAACTACAAATCCTCTGTATCAGTCCCACCTTCTCTGCTACTCTAGATCTATCACAGTTATCATCTTTTCTTTGAAGCAGTAACATGGGCCACAAATTTTGCTGCTCTTCCACCATGCTGAACTGTTCCCTGAATTTTCACATTTTACCCCCGTATATACAAATGTACTAACATGAACGTATGAATTTTATGACGTTGATCGGGATAAAACAGCATGGTCGAGTTGATCGAGTTGGTCTGTCGGTGGCGTAAACCTAGCATAAATCTTTTCAGGAAAAGGTCGTGAATTGGTCGAGTGTGCTCGAGTTTTGTCCTCTTAGTAGTTTGTATATATGGGGATAAAACGTTAATTCAAGGAACAGTTCAGCATTGGTGGAACAGCAAAATTTATGGCATAGGTGGCTAACGCTTCAAAGAAAAGATGATAACTGTGATAGATCTAGAGAAGCAGAGAAGGCGAATCTGATACAGAAGGCACGTAGTTTGGGTTAGACAATAGCAAATGCTTTAAAGTCATCATTTTAAAGTCATTCCTTTACTCGTACGAGACAAAGCTTTTACAAGGGCTTACACAAAGAAAGCAAAAACATTTAGCCCAGTCCTATTAATTTCAGCTTCCGCCAGCTACATAGACTATGTACTTTCTATTTTCCAAAATAAGGAATATTTACATCGGATCCACCGAAATGAACATGAAATTAAAAAACTCATACATCTACTTCAGCTTTGTACCTAGATCTTTTGTTGTATATTGACGAAGATGGGTGTTTGAAATCTAAGCTATATGACAAGCGTGATGATTTTAATTTCTTATTTGAGAACTTTCCCTTTCTTAGCAGCAATAAACCTAACTCTCCAGCCTATGGAGTGTACATTTTACAGTTTATTCGTTACTGTCGAGCGTGCATTTTGTACAGTGATTTCTTGAAGAGAGCAAAAACACTCTCCCAAAAGCTGCTTAGTCAGGGATTTGTTCAACCTATGTTACTTTCATCCCTCAAGAAATTCTATGGCCGTCACCATAGCATCATTGAAAGATATGACGTACCAGTATCCCAAATGAAAGTGGACATTTTCAGCTAGATCCACGTCTTCCCGAATTTGATCACCGATTTTGACATTTCCCTAGATTGACTTACTCACAGTGTGACGGGTGCTGTTGACAGAGCAGGACATGCTTACCCTTCCGGAGCACTGGACTTCACACTGTGAGTGCCTTTGTTTTGAATGTTGTTATTTCTATTTCTGTGTTTTGTATCTGTCTAACGTCATCTTTTTCTGTGTCTAGCGTCATTGTTTTCTGTGTCCTCGTTATGCCATGTCTTTGGAATTTGATTTTTGTAAATTCCACTCCTTTGTTCCTTCGGTATTCTACTGCCGTTATTTTAAAAATGAATGTTCGCTTTAACATACTAGAGGTCATACTCCTCATCGTGCGTCAGAATGCGACTGTGTGATCTTCCTGTCAATACATGTACGTAAAATAGAAGGCATATCATCACATGAAACCGGTGGTTAACACAGTAGCTTCCATGCATAGCTTTAAACCACCTTACTTTAGAAAAATACGGTATTAAAAATTGAAAATGGCGAGCGGCTGTCCGTTGGGTACATCATTTGGCCGGTGCAAATCATAAAAGATTTTTTTTATCTTCTAGTACATGTTACAAGTGTTTAAAATCGCGTTTTCTGATGCCACTTAGCTTGAATCCTGTCTTGTGATAAGAGTACCAACCTGCTAGGAAGAAATTATATTTTATTTTTGAATTCATGCATTTGGTGAATCTGTTTCTTGAGTGTATTGGGTACATCTTGGATTCAATTTCAAATTCTGTCAGCAAAAGCTGGTGGATTGAATTTAAGCCCTTGCATGTCATCCTTTAATTCTACTAGAAGCATGCAAAATCTGATATTCTTTTCTATAATTCTGATATAGCCAGGTTGAGTTTTTTTCATTATTTTGTATCCATGAACTTTGCATTTACGTTATGAAAGACCTCGATTGGTTCAATGTGAAACACAACGTTATGTCCGCTTCTAATCAAATATAATCGCCAACTGAAAATATAGTTTTAAATTGGATCTTATGAGAAAACTCATTCAAACGTTACCTCTGAAATCCTAGAAGCCAATTAGACCAAAGTTTTTACGATTGCCAATGGATGGTCCCTTTTTCAAGTCTGCCATATCGTCAGCTAGTTTTCACTGGATCAGTTGCAGCCTTAATTGTTCAAAATAGTCCTTGGATGTTCCACTTTTAAAATACTACCTATCTTGTCTGCATGCAATCCACGATGGCCGACAACGGGGAACATAATTTAATATTCGACCCTACTAAGATATCCATTTGAATATCTTCTAATCTGAAACTACCTTTCAAATTGGCCAAAATTGAAAACAATATTCCTTTACTGGTCCCCACTAAGTCTTGAGATAGTATCCGGCAGATCCACATCTTATCAAAAATGATAATCAGTCAAACTTGATCACAATAGTCACAATAGTCATCGGATGGTTCCTTTAAAAACTTAAGTAAGGCCCTAGTGAGACACTGAGGCTCTTGAAAACCTCATGTTGTGATATTGTGAAAAGGTGACATGCTGTCGCGTAAAATCGAGTAAAGGTCTTGATTGGTCGAGTGAAAGTCTGATACACATCGTGAAAATATCGGGTCATGGTCGGGAAGATCTTATTTAGAAAAAACGAAATAATCGTGTTAGTCGAATAATCATCGAGTACTAATCGAGTTGATCTGGAAGTGACTCGGCAAAAATCGAGAAGCGAATGAGTTAACGTCGGACAGAAATCGGTATGATCGGCTAAAGTTTTGAAACTCGATCAAGACCGATCCCTTTTCGACCGCTTCACGACTACTTCGATCAGGCCCGATTGATTCCCAACCTGTTCTCGACATAAAATGCACACGACCTCTTCACGATATTTTTTGACATATCAAAAATATTCGGGAACACAGCTCGAGTTCAGCAGAGTTAGTTAGATCGCCCCGATTTGGTTAGTAATACCGAACACGAGCATTCAAGATCAGTACCCCGATCTATGAATATTCATGAATATTAATAGATCGAGTTGCTTTGATCGGCAGAGTAAACCTAATACCAGTAGCTGTTTCAATTATAAAAACTGTGAAGGATTCTTACATTTATAGGACCCTTATTTTAAGGAAAACCTAAATTTTAGTTGAAGCTGAACATTTTAAAAATAAACAAAACTTGGACAACATGTATATACTTTTGTTGTTGGTATGATTTATGCCAATGTTCCGTCTAAAACACGGGCATAAAACTTTGTAAAGACCGTTGAAACTGCATCATAACGCTATTAACGCATCTGATAAAAAGAGGAAGCCATTTTAAATGTTCAAATAAATATATGAATACAAAATGCACGGGAATACAAAATTTGAGCAACGTACAGCTGTCCACACAATTTTCGTAATTTAACAGGGATATGGTTTGTCAAAGTACTTTTGCCGATTAAAAAAGGCATTGAGTTATCCAGCGTTATACACTAAAATATTTTTCCGCATATCAACTTGAAATTTAGAAACTTTTTACGCAAATTTGGGTATTTTATTTGTCGATTTCTCAGTAAAGGTGGACATTTCACTCATGATTTTTGGAACTTTCATGTATGTTCATTTTGTATTTGTAGTTCCGGTCAAAATCGAATATTTAAATTGAACGTAGCCAATGAAAATGTCAAAAATAAAATCGATGAATTATAAAAATCAGTCCAAAAGTTCTTTTATTCTATGGTCGAAATAAATATTTCAGGCCTGGACTTTCACGCACATAACTTTTTATCAGCATATGAAAGAAAGCTATTTATTCTATTAAATAATATATAGGGCAATTTTTCTTTGATTTACCTTTATTTTCTACCCTAAAAGATATCCATTAAAGGAAACCATTAAAAACTAGAAATTGACGAAATCGTGACCACAGTGATTGGATAAATTATACAAATTAGTCAAAAATAACTTCGATTATATGGTCCAAATTAATTATTCGGGTCTATAAGTTTTTATCAAACGCTACATTTTAGCTCACCTAACCCAAAGGGTCAGTGTGAGCTATTCTCAGCACTTGGCGTCCGTCCATCGTCCGTCCGTTAACTTTTCACATTTTCATCTTCTCCACTGAAATCACTGAAACAAATTCAAACAAACTTTGCAGGAATGATGTATGGAAGGTCCTTAACAAAGATTGCTCATTTCGTTCCGATCCGATAAAAAACATGGCCGCCAGGGCCATACTTAGGTTTAACATTGGACCCTATGGGAAAATCACATTTTCATTTTCTCCTCTGAAACCACTGAAGCAAATTCAACCAAACTTTACAGGAATGATGTACTAAAGATTGGTCATTTTGTTGTGATCTGATAAAAAAACATGGCCGCCAGGACCGAACTTAGTTTTAACATTGTACCCTATGGGTAAAATCGAATTTTCATCTTCTCTGAAACCATTGAAGTAAATTCAACCAATCTTTACAGGAATGATGTACTAAAGGTCCTCAAAAAGATTACTCATTTCGTTCCGATCCGATAAAAAACATGACCACCAAGGCAGAACTTAGGTTTAACATTGGATCCTATGGGAAAATCACATTTTCATCTTCTCCTCTGAAACCACTGAAGCAAATTTAACCAAGCTTTACAGGAATTATGTACTAAAGGTCCTTAACAAACGTTGCTCATTATGTTCCGATCCAATAAAATACATGGCCACCAGGGCCGAACTTAGGTTTAACATTGGACCGTTTTGGAAAAATCACATTTGCATCTTCTCCTACGAAACCACTGAAGCAAATGTAACCAAAATTTACAAGAATGATGTACTAAAGGTTTTTTACAATAATTGCTTATTTTTTTCCGATCCGATAAAAAAAAAACATGGGCGACAGCATGGAACATTGTTCAACATTGGGACCTATGGGAAAATCACATTTTCATTTTTCCTCTGAAACCACTGGAGCAAATCCAACCAAACTTTTCATGAATGATTTACTGAAGGTTCTTAACAAAGATTGATCATTTTGTTCTGATCAGACAAAAAAGCATGGCCGCCAGCGCAGAACTTAGGTTCAACATTGGACCCTTGGGGAAAATCACATTTTCATCTTCTTTTCTTAAACCATTGAATCAAAATCAAACAAACTACACAGGAATGATGTATTATAGGACATTTACAAAGATTGTTCATTTTGTTCCAATCGGACAAAAAAAAGCAGGGCCACCAGTGCAAAACATAGCAAACATAGTATATAAATAAACCTATGGGAATAAATCATTTCATCTTCTCTGAAAAATCTGAATTCAACCAAACTTTACAGGGTTGAATTACGGAAGGGGCTCTACAAATATTGCTCATTTCATTCCAATCTGACAAAAAACATGGCAGCCAGCGCATAGTTTAACAGTGGGGCCTATGAGAAAATCATCCTTTTCATCATCTTCTCTGAAACTATTCAAGCAAATTTAACTAAACTGTATTTGAATGATGTATATATAGCCTTTGCAAACATTACTCATTATTATAGGACCTGACAGAAACATAAGTGCCAATGGAGAAAATAGGTAAACACTAGATCCCATTGGTAAAAAAAAACATAATTTTTGGTCATGCATAGCATAGAAGCATTTTGTCAGGTCAGCGATACAGGCTCAGTCTATGAGCCTCTAGTTTCTATTGCTTTGAAGATACCATATCTCATGCCCGTTAAAGGGTACCCTTAAAATGAAAATTAAAGAATGTACGTATGTCCACCGAAACTAACTACGACACCATGAAATGTGAAATTTGATAATTATTCTAGATTCCCAAACTTGCCGTGTGTTATTTCGGTATCGCAAAATCAAAAACTGAAGCATCTTTTTGGACATCTGGCATTCTTATATATACTCTTGGTAATAAATATGGGATATTCGTATTTCCTGAGTCACAATTTGAAGTTTGGTAGCATTATGCACAAAAGTGTTTGGATGAAAGTATAATATTTTGCTTTAAACATTGTTTTCTAACTGTAAAGAACGAAAGTTTCTGATTCTACGAATCTGTAACACGCTTTTTGGTGAAAATGGGCATTTTCAAATCAAATAACTAAATACCGAAATTACTGTGAATTTACTTTCTGCATATGCGCATTTCGACAACTTATGTCTCTTCAGTGCAGAAAAAATCTAAACGTTTGGAAGACCATAAACTCAAAGATGTTTAAAAACTGATAGAGAACAAATAACCAATATGATCTAAATGTAAAGCAAAAATCAGCTAAGGACAGAGCTTTGCATGAGGGAGATACTCCTTAGTTTTCAACAAAATTTACAAAAATTTAGATATTGTAAGGTTCCAAAAATAATCGGCTTTCGGGTCAGCACCGAAGTACTGACTACTGGGCTGGTGAATACCCTCGGGGACTGACAGTCCACCAGCAGTGGCATCGACTCAGTGGTAACAAATATTGGATGTACAAAAATTTCCAAAAAAATACAATTTTTGATGCATTTAAAGGATAATTTGAATTTTTGAAAACCAACAACCCTTAAATATCTCAGACATTCTCTACAGAAAATATTCCATATTTATGACCAAGAGAATTATGTTAGAGCAGCTGAACTGTATACACATCACAAACTATTAAAACAGACAATAATTTATTCCAACAAACAACTAACAGTATAATATTTCTTTCTCTAACTATATAATACAAATCTATTGTAAAACGACTTCTGTTTCTGATTAATATAAACATGGTATTATGTGGTACACATGGAAATAGAGTCGATGTCTGTATTAGAGGTGGATTCGATTTGGAGTATTGTCACATCGTCCATTAATCAGTGAGTATAAACCATAATTTTAATACTAAAACATGAATATAACGAACGTAAACAAAATGACAACGTGTCTCATAGTTAGCAGAAAAAGACATTGAAAAATTGACAGTAGATATAAAATGTATGTATTTTGATTCAATTCTATATTCGGAGGAGGATCCCACTTTTGATACTTTGAAACCGATAAAAAAATTTTATACACAGCACAGGAAAAGGGAATATTGATGGTAGTGTTCTCGTTTTAAAACACAGGTTAATAAAAAGAAGGCGATAAAAAATTTCAGATTAAAAAAATGCAACTTCTTAATCGGGAAGATATCGTGTCACTTGTAAACGTCAAGACAAATTCTAAATTTCTTTAAGTTTCGTCCAATGGCAAATATGGATCTTAATTAACATCAAAATCAAGAATATATAAGTGAGGGTATGAGGAGTTACAGTCTTATATTTTTACCAAGCAGTGACTGAACCTGACAAGCTCGAGCTAACACGTCAGCTTTTTTGAATAATCGCAATATTTACTTCATCAACTGCTCATTCAAAAATTTGTAACTTGATTCGACAAGACGGTTTCAGAAACTGGGTACTTAACGATCTTTTAATATTTAAACGCGTCGTAATTCTTGGATAGCTTCAAAGTCATCTGTCAAAATATAAGGGTAAATTTAAATCAAGGACAGACCTAAATGTCAAAACTGAAACAAATATAAAAGTGTAACATAACAAATTATAAATTGTTATGGCCGACAATAACTCCGAATGGACGAGCATAAACGGATGATGATAACATAACTGGAATGTTGACTGGATATGGCCTGCAAGTAATGTCAGAGTCAAACTCCGGTACCTGAATCACAAAATATCACGTAGTACTGAACCGTGTAAAAATCTATCATAATACCATTACATTACATGACAAGACATAGACGCTTTATCTTAATCAAATCTTAGATGCACACATTGAATTTTAGTGACCTCTAAATCATACTAGAAGAAAATAATTAAAGATGTTTGATATACATTACTTCAAATAAATGACGATGTCAGATCAGCAGCTGCTGACCTTTCTCTGGGTCAATTTTATGACCAATGAAAAAGATGGGGTACGTAAATAGAAAAGTTTCCGAATTTCGATGAAATGTTACATGCAAGTGCATCATATAAAGCTGAATTTCAAAGTGAAATAAAATAAGTTTTACTTATTTTAATGTTTGAACTATGACCGATTGAAAAATAAACCAATTTTATTGTGTTCATATACAATCCATGTAAAACGTACAGAAAAATAAGATAATAATCTTGTTTAAATTGCGTTTATGAAAACGCATCCTACAATTTTTCTGCAAAACAGTGTAAATTTTATATTTGGTCACCAAAATCATTTCGCCGGTATGAAAAGTTGGACATAAAATAGGCACACCAACAACGGATTTTTTCGATTAAACCAGCGACATCGCCGATAAAAGTTATGATTTTAGGCGTTATTTGAAAACGAATTCGTTGATCATATTAAAAATTATATCATTAAACCAGAAATCTCTTAAGGCACTTAATACCATTTGTTTTCAGAAAAATTGTAAGATACAGTTTGACACAACAATAATTTAAAGTGAACATTCAAATAATTTTACGTTCATCCTACATCCAACTAATAACGTTCAAGGATAGAGGTGCTGAATTACGTACCTCTCACCTTAAGGTATCTATTTGTTTTACATCATCATTTGTAAACCTGCCATAGTCTTGAGAAGTTTTGCACGCAAATCTGCAGTGAACATTATTTTGCCATTTTCTACTATATCAAATGAGCATCTAAATATTTTGAAAAGTAATTAATGGATATTTTTTTTGAAACATAACATAATTTTTACATTATTACACATTTCCATTCTATGAAGTCCATAACTGTAGATTTCATTTATGTTTATAGGAACTAAAACATATATATATATATAATAGGTATAAAGCACTTAACAACTGGGAGCACTATTATTAAAAATATTTAAATAAAAAAACAAAACAAGTAAGTTAGCACTTAAAATAGGGTTCACTATGACTAACAAAGGAAGCATGAACAAAGAGTCTTTGTCAGAATATATGGATAAAGGGTTATTTAAAATTATGATAAAACATGCAGTAAACTGAATACTTATAAAATGGGCAGCACTTTCATGAACAGCACTTAAATGTAAAGTAATTTAAAATATGACATAATTAATTTAAGTTATGTAAAAATACTACAGAATTTATAACATGCAGTAAATACTAACAAAATGGGACGCACTTTCATTAACAGCACTAACATATAAAACAGACAAGGTTTGAAAACAAACATATCTGTCGTCATATTGCAGTGATATTTTTGAGAATTCTAACAAAATTGAATCTTCGTCCTATCCACAAAGTAAGTACTTTCAACTTTACTGGTTTCTTTGGCCATGTTTGGTGCCCTGTGTTAACTTCTGAATGATGCTCGGACCTTTCTTCCCTTAAGTGGTTCAGGTGGCCGGTAATTGTCAACAATGTTCTTGTCCGTATTATCCTGTTCACATTTATATTTCAAGGTACGAAGTGTAGCCAACTATAAAAGATAAGAGTAAACATTATGGAAGTATGTTATTAATAACATGTATAAAAAAGTTGGCATCTGAATCTGCATTCATAAGCTCTAGTTACCTTTTTATGAGGTTAGAGGAGTTGGTTTTCCGCACTTTTCATAAACCATTACTGGTATTAATGAGCCTACAACGGGAGTAACAGATCAAGTTTGAGTTTAATTCAGAATTAAGCCCAACAGAGTGTACGATTGGTAGATAATCAAAACAAACCCATAGCAATTAAATTACCTAAACAATAGTAAACTGGAATTATATAATATTCATTTCCTTACTCTAATCCTGGACATTTTTGGCCGATGGTGCAATTTTATTTCAATAAAAACATTTCCCCCCAAAAAAACATCGAACCTTTATTTCTACTCTGAATTACTCAAAGATGAGCCGTTGGAACCCCGTGGGGGTGAAATTCCGGTGCATCTTTATTTAGAATTTTGCACACTTGGGTTATCCCTTATTGAAATAGAATTTCAATTAATTGAACAGAACAAGTTTGAGCTTCATTCCAAATCTTTTGACTTTATTTGCACTGCAGAGACATACGTTTTCGAAATGTGCATCTGCAGAAACAAAATTAAAACGAACTCCGGGATTTCTTTAATTATCTTTATTGAAAATTTGACCCCTAGATGCTTTGTTTTGGGTCGTTTTAACCTGGATATGGGATGTTGTCTCCTTGACATTTACCCCATTTCCTTCCTTTTTCATATTCAAGCAAAAATAACTTTCTACATCTTAAAATGATATATGATGTAGCGAAAACACATGATTCAACTTATACGGAGTGTTTCTTTGAAAGTGATATATATGGAAATACAGGCATACATTATGAATAGGATGAATTAAAAAAAAAACACGGAAACGTAAATAATAACACGCTTATGCATTAAATTGTATAATACTAAAGGAAATTGAATATTATAGGAAAGAGTTTCCTAAACTTTGTGTACAGCACAACGAAATTTACTGTTTTTTATGCAACATCGGTATTTTTGTATTTTGAGGTCTACCTGAATGGCATGTTTTAGTTTTATATATTATATATTCAAGTGGAACGATTTAATCATTTATGAAATATTGTACCTGCTTCGCTGACATTGTGATTGGCTTCTTGAATACTATCCACTGAACGCTTTCATAAAGTGGAGGTGTTGTAAGAGAACCTTCGTATGTCCAATAGTTTTTCATGTCATCTGTAAAACAATACCAGGATACTACAGTTTTAACCTACATCTAAACATATGATAACAAGATGTATTTGTGAAACACTACATATGCCCGAAGCATATTTTTAGTTTCTTAATTAAAATTTTTTATTGGTTACAATAAGTTCAGATGTTTTTTTTTCTAAAGTTTCTTAAATTTTCTTATTAGATAGAGTAGGTTTCTGTGTTGTGTTTGTAATGTATGTAAATGTGTGGATGTTTCGTGTCTTCCTTCTGGTTTTCTCTTTGCCTTGTCTCTCGAATTTTGATTGGCGTAGTCAACTTGAGAAATAATTCATGTCAGGTATATGGTTATTGGAAACTTAAACATTTGCTGGGCCTTAATATTTGAATTCAACCAGAGCGTTAGTGAGGGGTTAAATTTACCAATATGAAGGCCAAGCCCGTGGTTAAATGACAATAATCACATACCTGCTATGAATTATTTCGATTCAAATTTGACAGAAAATGGAATTTTCCATTCTGAAGCGACCTAAGAGAAGGCAGATTTCTCGACTCCATTGCTGTCTGTGTCTGACGTCACAATACACAATCTGACGTTTTCTAACAGATGCAAGTTCAAAGTTCAAATCGAAAGTAAAACAATACACATTTACGTGTCAGAATGGCATGATTTAGTTAAAAACTGTTCTTCACCTTTATTACCTTCATAAACTAAGACGGACAAAATTAAAAACATTGTTCTTTTTCATCCCGTTTACTCATATTCCGATACAATTTGGTAATACATGGTCATTGAGTATTCTACTGGTTGACAATTAACTAGATCCATGTTAGAATTGTACTTAATCGGCATTTAACTATGACGCGCGTCTATCAAGCGATTTGGGTTTATTGCCATATATAATAAACTTTGGTATCATTCATATGTTATATAATACGCTTCGCTTTAAAGGCAAAGAGGCGAAAACACAGTATAAGGATAAAGTTACCACCACCACCATCTAATAAATTAATACCAATTCTGTTTTGTTATTTTGAATGGTGAATTATTTCGATTAGAATATGACAGAAAATCTTTTTCATTCTGAAGCGACCTAAGAGAATCTCCACTACTGTCTGTGTCAATTACGTCACACTACACAATCTCACGTTTTCAAACAGATGCAAGTTCAAAATCAAAATGGAGAAAAAAATACACATTTAACGTGTCTGAATGACATATTTAAGTTAAAAATGTTCTTAGCATTTATTTCCTTCACAAACTATAAAAAACACGGTTGTTTTGAATCCCTTTTACTCTTATTCCGATACCATTTGCGCATGTGCGAATTATATGGTTATTGGGTATTATACTGGTTGACGATTAAAAACAGTAATGTAAGAATTTCAATTGAATTCTGATTTCAAGGTGAAATCCATAAAACAACGTAATCTCACTTCTTTAGACACATCATTTCTCACATGCCATGACTAGTAGGAAGATCTAACCTTCTGGAGGCACTTGGTCTCCTTCCTTGTGAACATATCCAGGTTATATTTCTTGAAGTAGTGGAACAACGGATTATTACATTGAATACTGGTTTCCTTGAAATTCATTATACTGATGACAAACAAATTTTTATAATTTCCACTATATTCTCCAGCAAAGTAGTTCAGTTTTTTGGTTCAAACACGAAAACATTATAAGACATCAGATGTCGAAATTACCATCTAGAGAAACTAAATATACAGTAACTTCGGTGTTCAGTTATTTTTAACCAAGGGGTCGATGCCACTGGCGGTGGACTTTTTTCTCCGCGGGTATTCACCAGCACAGTATTCACCAGTAATTAATAACTTTGGTACCGATTCGAAATCAAATTTAGTTTGGAAACTTGCAATGTTTTTTTTTGAAAATTGTATTAAAACTTAGGATTTTCTTCCTCCTCATAGAAGCTTTATTTTGTCTAATTTGTGCCAATCGTTTATATTGACGTTTTGTTCTTTATCAGCTGCTATTATACGTATTTTGGTTTTTGGTCTTCAAAATGTTTTGATCTGCAATATCAGTTGTCGAATTTGCCATCGAAGAAATTTCGGTATCCAACAAATATTATAATCCGAAATGGACTATGCTCATCGTACATCTTTCTCAATTATGCACAAGATTGAAAAACGTATTTACACGATGCGGCCATTTTTCGATTCCCGGAACACATTTTTATTCCATATGCTATATATAGTGGGGTCGGGAAATATAATTTGCCCGCTGTTATCGAATCACCAAAACATCTATAAAAGTAGTAATTTATGAATGATACCTAATATCTATCATGGTAAACAAGAGGCCTCTTAAATTCCATGAACAATTAATGAAACGTGAATATATAAACTGTACATACACTATGCACTCCTTAACGATGTAGGACAACCTATTCATACTCTCAAACAATCCTGGTCATATCCAGTTCCTACATCAGGATTAAATTCGGCCACTGTTACAATTGTCACTACATTTAAATGTTTCAGAGGCGGCACCATGACTTGAAAGTGACCTAAGCTCATTGTTGAAGGCCTCATGGTGACTTCAAGATGAAGAACAGAACATCAATAAAAGCGTTGTTCCTTTGCTTGTTTTTACCATGTATTTGTAGAGACTTTGTCTCATGTGCATTTACTCCATATCCTTTTATTCACAATTTACAATGTTTTAATCATGTTTATTCCAAAAAACGGTTTGCAGACATCTACTTTATACATTGAATCTTCAGCGAGAACAATGGTACATAGTTAACAAATTATTTATTCTTAATGTAATTAATCCTCAGAAGCACACGATGAAGCCCCGAATGCTAACATCTGTTTATTACTGTAAGTGCTATATTTGTATATTTGTATATGCAATTTTATCACTAATTTGCTTGATTTTCAAATGATGATAATTCTGTTATCAGTGCGCTGATATGAACATATTATCGTCAATCTCTATGGAACGTTAGCGACAGCGTATTAATATTACGTCGTGTGACGTTTCATGAATAAAACCATCCAAGAAAGAAAGCGCTATATTTAACCAAAAATTATTTTTAATCTAAAAAGTATTTCAGTAGAAAAAGAAACACATATCTGGTATATATCAAAAACAGATTTAGCGATAAAAACACTACAAGTAATTTGTTTTGCTTGGATTGATTTCTCAGCGCATTGCATCTCGTGCTATCGCACTCGATGCAATACGAGCAGAGAATTCCATTCTAGCAAAACAAATTACTAATAGTATATATGTATTGAATTTATTGTCTTTCTTATGTTCTATCACTATCTTTGATTTTTTTCGTTTACCAATTTGATTAGCTGATTTCTTTGGTTGATGTTTTTGCAATAAAAAAAGACAGTATTTATTCGTTATCCACATAAAATCACAAACCATTTGACTTGAAAAATATTTGATAATTACCCGATAACAGATTTGACATGTTGAAATTGTCAATTGAACACTGGTCTCCTTCGCTGCTGATCTTGAGAACTGCATCTGTAAAGTCGCTCAGTCCATCGTGTTCATCACCAATCTATAATATCAAAAAGCTCTTTGTACACCACTTTCCACACACATCGATTCCAACATATAAACAGAAACCAATGAAATTAAAAGCACGAATAGTTCGGGTATTGTATTATTTTGATAATTTCACGTACTTCCAAATACAATGTATAAACATCATTGACCTATCTTTCAAGATTTAAAGCGTTGAAATTTAGCATATTTGAAGGAAAATTCTTATTGGATGAATGATGTAATATGTATGCAAAGATTAGCAAGTACTTTCTTGTTGCCAATACTATAAAAGGAGGTATAATTATATTTTCTAATAAAATTCATACTATTGATATTTCTATTCCGAAATCAGAACATTCGTACATTTTAACAGCTGCAGTAAAAGCCTAACGTAGCTAGGATAAAAGATTGTGTGTTTTTCTCCTTTTAAATAAAAAAAATGAAAATAAAATTTCTTTCACATCTTCCCATGGAAGTGTCATAAAGATTGTACCTTGTTTCATTTCTGCCGTTCAAGTGTATAAATGTCAAAGATAGTTAACAGAGTTTCTAGTTCTAGTAATATTCCCTTTTTATCTCGAAGCCATGAAATGGCTGGAGAGATGATAATATGACAAGAAAAAAAATCACGTGAGGCTTCAAGCCTATTAACAGCTCTAAAAGATGATCTTCGTGCTTCCGATAAAATATAGCGCGCAAATTTCTTTCAAAATCGTTTACATTGTGTTTTTAAGTTATATTTCTTCATTTTCTTGAGTTGAATACAGTGGTTTTTTTTTTATTAAATTGAAAACAATATGCATGCTTATCAAATTACTCGTTTTTTTATATTGCGTCTCGGATCAACGAACCTGTCGCGCAGTAATTTGTCAGAGATGAAAATAATATTTGTTTACCTGTGACAGTGTATTGCATATATTCATAGCAATGAAATCGACATGCGAAATCACACAATCCGATTATTTTCACGAATTACGGAATAACTTAATACATGCAGACGTATGCAGCAGTTCTAGTTTTGCCACGTGTAGATTTTCAGGGCTTCGAGATTCAGCTCCATCGGAGCTTTGATTTAAGAAATTATTGCCAATGAATTAGTAAAATCTTTACTTTATCCATGTTATCCATTAGTGACCGGATGTTTATAAATGTTATAAAGATGTGATAACGTCTTGCTGCGTTGCGAAGTTGTGAAAAAAGCAAAAAGGGGTAACAGATTTGCCGCGTTTTCAATAATAATTAAAAAGAAAATAATAATTGATAATACAAATTCTAACAAGATTTGCCAATGGATGGGTAGTGAACTTGCCTCGGTGCCTCGGAAGAATTGTATTCTACTACAACGAGATCTAGTTGACTAGTTGAATGTGTGGCATTTCTCACAATCGAGTGAATTAATTTTCAAAATTTTTGAAAGCGAAGCATGCCAACACTTTTGATTTAAAAAAAATATCTAACGATGTGCAAAAAATTTCAAAATTAAAGTTTTTAAATTGTAGATTCCATATTTCTTTGGATATTACAGTTCCAAAAAACCATCCAATTTGATTCGAAATTAGAGGAATATTAGTTAATGTCAGATAGTAAATACAACAACAGTGTCTAGGAAGAAGCGGAAATTTCTAGTGTTTGTAATTTTTATATCTGTAAGTGCTTTGAAATTTACCAAATTCTGAAATTAAGTAACTTCAAAAGTTGAGAAGTGAGGTAGGTGAATTAAAAAATATTCCAAGGTGCAGAAATGTCATAAACATCCGGGGTAAATCTCCGTCATAAGTACGTACTGAAATAAAGAAACCAAAGACAGCTAACCCATCTTCTTTATCTGCAGCCTCACCAAACGAAGCATACTTAGTGTTGTAATGTACCAAGTGTAACTGAAAAAAAAAGGTATTTATTATATCAAAGATAGACATCTTAGAATAATAATTGTTATAAATTCTAATATGGGAACGATGGAAACCATGACGACTACCCATATAAAAATCTACAATAATATAATGAGCGACGTCACAACAGCCTTAACGCTGAAATAAATGACGTCATAATGTTTTGTCCACAAAAACGTCAGGAAATCTATTGCAATGGCTGCTGTTGTCTTTTACCTCGATCATTAAATTTCATATTAGAATCGAATTGCTCGCCGTTGGTTTGTAATCGATGGGGTCCATTATTTTCGTTTATTTCACCCCTCGCTCCACTACGCTATCCTCTGTGTAAAATATTAGAGAATTACCACCCATTATGTAAATCTCCAACAAACCACCGGCGCCCATGAATTATTTAACTTCGGTATTTAGTTATTTCTTAATCATCGATTGAAAATATAGAAGCAAAAAATTAAGTTTTCAAGTGATAGAAAATTGATCAATTATACCCGAATGCTCAGTAAGAAAAATTGATGGGTGTTCCATGGAACACTTGTGTCGCCTGCACTACAGAAGAGCCATTTTTGGTCCAGTGAAGCTCTAAAATATGCAAAATTAAAATTTTACTTCTAATGTACATGTCTAGATTAGGAGAAAAACATATTCTGCAAATTGGTTAAGAATATGAATTACAGTTTTGAAGACTTGCAGATTAACAATCTGATTTAACATATGAGCTAAGTGGCTTGGCAAACCTCTAGAATCAGTAAAAAAATCTTAGTATAATGTGCAAGTATAATGTGCATAACCAGACCTGATATACAAACACATACTGAAAATTTGGTTGGAATCTGACAGACAGTTGTGAAGGAGTCGAAGATTAAAAACCCAAATTAACAAATGAGCTATTTTGGCTCTGTTAGCCTCTTAAACATGTAAAATCAAAATTTTAAATATCGGGTGCGCAACTATATCAAGTAATCAATGTATTCTGAAAGGCTGGTTGGAATATGATTTACAGTTTTGAAGGAGTTCCACATAAACAAACAGAATTAACAAATGAGCTATTCTGGCTCAGTGAACCTCTAAAACTGCAAAATNAAAAAAAATTTGGAGTATCAGATGCACAACTACATCAGGTGAACAACATATCCTGCAAGTTTGGTTGGAATCTGACTTATAGTTGTGATGGAATTGGGGATAAACAAACCAGATTATCAAATGAGCAATTTTGGCTCTGTGAACCTCTAAAATCTATAAAATCAAAATTCTAAGTATAAGGTGCACAACTACATCAGGTGAACAATCTATCCTGAAAGTTTTGTTGGAATCGGATTAGCAGTTTTGAAGTAGTTGCGGATTAAAACAGACAGACTCACAAATGAGCAATTTTGGCCCTGTGAACCCCTAAAATCTGTAAAATCAAATTTCTAAGTATCAGGTGCACAACTACACCGGGTGAACAACCTATCCTGAAAGTTTTATTAGAATCTGACAAGCAGTTTTGAAGGATTTGCGAATTCAAAACCAACAGACTCACAAATGAGCAATTTTGGCTCTGTGAACCTCTAAAATCTGCAAAATCAAAATTCTAAGTATCAGGTGCAAAACTACACCAGTTGAACAACATATCCTGAAAGTTTGGTAGGAATTGGACAAGTGGTTTTGAAGGAGTTGTGGATTCAAAACTGTTGGGACGACGCAGGACGACGACGACGCAGGATGACGACGACGCAGGATGACGACGACGCAGGACGACGACGTATGACAACGGATAGTAATCCCTATGTGTCGACTCTGCTTACAGCAGGCGACACAAAAATTAAATATCATCTATTTCGAAAGACAGTATAAGTTGCCGCATTCTTTTCTTTTTGACGTTGAACAATATGGTACTAAAATTATTTGGTCCTAAGTAAAACACATAAATTATTGTTTTGTACCTTGCACGTTTATCTAATTGATCATCTTCGGTTCCGCGATGTCGAAAGAATCTTACCATGAGTTCATGTCATAAAAAGATAAAGTATGGAGTTTCTTAATTTTATGTTCATATAAACTGTGGTGTCAAAAGATTTTCTGTATTTCCTTTATCTTCTAGAAATATAAGCGAAGATATATTTCTTGAAAATATATTTTAACACAAGTAAACAACAGAGGTGCAATTACTCATTACAGCAATAATTTAACAATTTTTATTTCATTACCTCAGAAGCATACTCTTTTCCATTTACTGTATGTTCCGATCCACGCGTATCATCAGACCCCCAGTGCAAGTGAAACTGTTCTAATTTGTAGGTATTACCATTCAATGGTCCCCCTTTGATTTCTGAAATACATTAATTTGTTATTCAATTTGAACGCATTTTCAGCTATTATTCCAAAGAAGATTTGCATTGGATTGTTTATTCAAACTTAAAATACAACAAAACAACATGTTGAATTGATAAAGTGCATACATAATGCATATATAATGCAAAGATAAAATATTTCGTATTCAGCAGCCCGGTAGTCAGTTCTTTGGTGTTGGCCCGAAAACCTATTTGATTTGAAAGTTGCAATGAATATTTTTTTCTAACTATATTGTTTAGAACCAAGGAATATCTCCCTTGAGCAAAGCCCTGTCCTTAGCCTATTGTGGCTTTTCATTTAGATCAAATTGAGTGTTTTCATCAACCTGAATACATGTCTCAGATTATGATATTCGCAATGCTTTGATTTGAACAGCACTGATGATATCGCATGGAAATCTACAGTATCGGTATATTATTGTTTGTTAACTCAGATAGGTCTAAAATGTTTGACAAAAATGTATAAAAGCCAACCAAAATACACTGCTGCACCATGACAGCATGATAGTCAGTCAAAATCCCAGGCAAACTTTTTCAAGGTGTGCATGTGCAGAGTATGGGTAAGCAGTGACTTCGGTGTTTTGTTATCATTGGACCACGCCACAATATTTCATTTAAAAATGATGTATTGATTTAACTATTGTAAAATACAATACAGCAGCATAAAAATCGATAGATGAAACATCAATTTTATATGAAGGTATACCTTGCATTGTACAAGATATTCATCTTTGTTTCATGAACAATAAGAATACATAAAAATGTCTACTTTGCAGGACTACTTTTTATGCTATTCATGCATAATTAGCATACACGAAACATTAAGGACACTGATACTTGCCTGATCCCTTGCCCTGTGGTGAAGCTTGTACTTTGACAGATTTCCCTGTGTTACAACAATCAACGTTGTTTTTCTCCTTTTCATAAATTACTTCTAATGGTGAATCTACAAGTGACTGGTCAAATTCTGCGTCTTCTGGCTTAATGTCTATTGGCGATTGTCTGTTTCCATCAGCAATGGGGAAATTATTCTTCCAAAATTTAGGACCTAAAATGTATTATCATGTTCCACAATTTAATTATCATTCTGTTTAATCCAAGACCAATATAAAATAAAACAAAACAGAAACGTCATTTCGAAGATAAAAAAAAACAGATCTACGGAGGCAGAAACCCTCTAAAACAGAAGGCGATATTTGCAGATCATTCTATAGCTCAACAAATATTCTAGTAAAATTGACCGTTATACAATGAAAGCGTTGTTCCATTTGCTTAATCTAACCATGTATTTATAGGGATTTTGTCTCATGTATATTTACTCTATATCCCATTATTTGTTCATGTGAAGGAAATAGAGTACATGTAGCTAGGTAAAATTTCAATCAGTCAAAGTTTCCTTGGGGATTGTGGCATGTGCTTTTAATTTACGGTCTGCTTTTTTATTTTTTATCTTCTTTTATATGACATAACAATGAAGTTTTTACAAATCCGTTATGTATTTAAGTGCCATAAGAGCCCATCAATCTACAAAAAACACGTATGCAAACTTTTTTCTAAATATTTTACATGCACTCCTTTTGTTATATAAATTTCGTAAATGTCAATAAAATCCATAGATGCATGTTTTCAGGACTATAAATCATTTTTTTTCAAAGCAAACACAGGTGTATGGTTGGCCAACATGACAAACAATATGCTACTGTTAAGTGATTTTTTTTACTTTAAACCTCTCTATTTGCGGTGCAACTTGTCATGACGTGCTTCTTAAGTAAGTTTCCCCGATTTTAATGTTCTGGTTGCTCACAACACTTTCAGTTTTCCCATTATTTCATTCAATAATCCCTATCTTATTGAGAACTTGCATCTTGTATATTTATTTAATCTGGGAATTAAAATACAAATGACGCTAAAAGATTTGCTTCGTATTTTAATCTGTTTCTCGAATTTGATAAAGATGGGCGACTTTAAATTAGAATCATATGAAAAATATGATGCTTTCCAAATTCTATATAATTTTGCAATTCCCAGATAACAGCATCCTCCCAATACGAGAACTTCCAAAATTATGTCAATTAATAACAAAAAACTACTCCTTTAGAGATACAAAGAGCCATGCTTGAAATTGTCTTCTTCAAAAATTTTATAGTCTTTACCACAAGGTTTACTAAATACCGAACTTACTGTGTCTTCATATGGCCATTTCAACAACTAATCTCTAATCAGAGCAGATGAAATATATATATTTGGAAGCCCCATCAACTCAAAGAATACCCTCGGGGACTAACAGTCCATCAGTAGAGGCATCGACCACGTGGTTACAAATAACTAAATACATAATTTACTGTAAATTAGGAGATAACTGTATTGTATTTTAAGCTTTGCGGACGTAAATCGTAGATTTTAGGGTCGCAAATTGAGTTTACCTCGCGACGCGACAGTGGAGCTATATAAACGGATATTTTCGACCGTTAGATCAAGATTTACGTCCGCAAAGCTTAAAATACAATACAGTTATCTCCATTCTAATGCAATAGCTCGAAAAACATGAATTTTTTTGCATAATTTTAATCTAACAATCGAATTCAGAAAAAGCCCGCAAAAACTTACGAACGTCTTTGCCATATAAACAACGTGACGTCACACGATAGCTTCAATTCGCCGTTTCAGAAACTGAGGAATTGTGGGTACCAGAGATTGTCTCCGATATTTTGGTGTACGAACAATCGATTTTCAACCAATGACGTAATGTTATTTACGTTCTTGACCAATCAAAATATTTTGGTGTACGCTCTACCCACAACCCTTTAGTTTCTGAAACGGAGAATTGGGAAACGTAAAAACAAGACGTTTTTAGCCGGACTCTTCGCTTCAGTTTCTAATAAAATTCAATAAAAATGGTATAGGAGGTAAGCAGTATGAATATTTCGCTTGTTTTTCTTTTAAATGAATTACTAAACTGAACATTTTGCAAGATGGCGGACCATCCTTAGTTACGGCCTTTAGATTGTGGATTTTACAGCAGATGTTATCCAATCACATTCACTGTTTCAAAAATATTGCATTAGAATTAATTTCTGCATACTAGTATGACCATTTCGGCAACTAATGTCTCATTATTGGATATAAAATCTAAACATTTGGAAGACAAATCAACTCAAAGATGTAAAAAAAAACTGATGGAAAACAAATAACCAATTTGATCTAAATGAAAAGCCAAAATCAGCGTATGAATAACCCTGTCAATCCACCCGTTCTTCCACTCTATGAGGTTCATACGAAGACATGTCTATTTTTCTGATAATAACAATACTTGAATTTCGGTATATTACTCTTCTATGCAAGTAATATATAAAGTTGTTCCTTTTAAGGTATTTTCTATGTCATTAGATTGAATAATAACTAATTATTTATCTATTACCATAGTCTGTATATGCTTTAACAAAAGCAAACTTATTGAGCGTATGTGAAAAAGTTTAGCTTTATTGATAATATAATTTTCTTATAGCACAGCTGCTGTTAAAAGTAAGAGAATTGTCCCATTAAACGTAACATACCGAGTAAACTTTCACATTTTTAGTATTGTATAGTATATCAATTTAGTTGTACAGAGAAATACAGAATATTCCTGTTTTTCCTATCCGAGAACAAAAAGCGAAAATATCAAAATAAAATTGCCCCTAAAACAACATAAAGGCCCCTAAAACTGGCAGATAAGTTACCTTAGATTCATTTCGGGAATTCAGAAAGAGCTTGGCATGAAAACTAAGACAAAATCAAGAATTCCCCAATAAGTGACAGTCCACTGAACAAAATTCCGCACTGTGGGAAGAAATTGGAATGAAAACCATGTCAGCAAAGCCAGAAAAATTTGCAGTTCAATGACCATCATAGACCAGCACTGCTAGCCGATCTTGGCATGAAAATTGTGATGAAAAAAATAGCTACTACAATTGACAGATAAATTACATTATATATACATATATAGAAAGCGGTGATTTATCGATTTTTCTGAGTCTAATAAATGTCATATTGTCACCATTTCTAGTCACCGGATGACGTCTTGATGAAGCGACGTCACAATATCTCTTCAATGTCCTCGTCAAGTAAACATCTGGCGTATTGAAATGAAAAAAATTATCCGCATCTAAAATCTCGGTTTTTAGTAGAAAATCTATATACATTGTAATAAAAAGCATAACTAATCGACCATCATGAATATAAATATCGATCAATGCAGTAGAATAAACGCGTTGCGGAACAAAGTTCCGAAACTCGTTTAATCTTTCTGCGCTGTTCGGCACTCGTGACATTTTTACTGATATTCACGACGGTCAATTAGTTATACAATAATTAACTCCACACTGCTTGCAGATCTTAGCATGAAAACTGAGCTGAACAAAAAAAAGCTCCTACAATTGACAGATAAATGACGCTGACCCCACACTGTTAACAGATCTTAGCATGAAAACTGAGATGACAAAATAATAAAGCTGAATAAACGAATAGTACAATAAACCACATCAATTCCGCTAGAATTTGTGCATAATCCGGAACCCTGGTGTCTCTCGCGGATTTACGGGAGTTCACACTTTGAGTACCTTGGTGGTTTTGATTGTTGTTTTTATATTTCTGCGTTTGTGGCTGTCCTGTGTCATTGTTTTTCTGTGTTCTCGTTCTTGGCATTGTCGCTGTCACTACCCATCCTTTATTTCTTCGGCATTCTATTGCAGTTGTTTCTATTTATTCATCGGTCTTTGTTTTACTCACAGTTGAAAATACCGAGCTTTACATTTACAAGTCATAGCTAAAAATTAACATCACGCTCAATCCGCTAATTTTTATTTATTTAACTCGTCACATTAAGAATTTGTTTTATCAAAATAATCTGATTATTGCTTGATTCTTCTGTTCCGAAACAATAATTTTTTAGCCATTGTAGATGTTTCCTCTTATCCCTATTTAATTCAAATCAAAGAAAATATTGTGTTGATTTCATTTTCTCCCTCTCTAAAACCACGGTCCATTTGCTCAAACCAAAGGTTATATGTAGCATTCATTTTAGAGAATAAATATATATTGGAATTGTAATTCTTGGTGAGTTAATCGATGTGTAAACGCGGATTTCTCTCAAATCCTTTTGAATGTATCCAGCTTGTGAAGGTGTTCATTTCGTTGAATTTCTTTTCTTATTTCAACCATTCATACAGAAATAAAAAGTAGACTGTAATCTATATTTTGATCGATCATACATGTAACTCTGGTGTAAATTACTTTTGGAGTATAAAAAATTCCACTGAAGTTTTAGATAAACTAAAATCAATAAAAAGACCAGTTTCGTCTATTGACAATCATGATTTTTCCACACTTTATACTTTCCTTCCATATAAATTGATTAAATCTAAATTGGGACAACTTTTTAAATGATCTTTCAATTTTTCTGGTCTACAGTTTATTTGTTGTAATAAAAAGCAAGGATTCTTCTCCAACATCACTTACAAAAATCATTGTTCCTGGACATGCGGTGACATGACAAAGGCACTAAATCTTTTGCTAGACAACATTTTTGTTCGTTTGGGCAACATCGTTTATCAACAGGTGATTGGAATTCCCATGGGTACAAACTGTGCATCTCTCATTGCAGATCTTTTCCTGTTCTGTTACGAACGGCACTTTATGAAAAAACTACAGGATAGAACCATACAAAACAGTGACCAACTTATTTCAATTTTCAACGATAACAGCAGGTATATCGACGATATTCTTACTATTGATAACTTTATGAAAGGATATGGAGTAAATGAACATGAGACCATAACTCATATGTTAATTTCAACTGCAATTTATTTTGATTAGCTGCATGGCCATTTCGGAAATTAATTCTTCATCAGCAGCACTAAAACCCAAACATAGGCAATCTAAGATTTCAACAATGCTTATATTGCATAAAACCAAACGAAATCCAATTAATCAGTATTTATCAAATATATTGCCAAGGACAGAACTACGATGGAGGGAGTTAAACCTTATAATTTAGAATTCACAAATATTAAGATAATAGTCATAACGAAAGTGTACACATGAGATATAATATCATGTACAAGTACACCATATCCACATACACAATCCCGTTTTTAGACTATGTCGACCTCATTTACCCACAAGAACTGTAACTTAATAAAGCAGACGATGATTCTAAATACTGCCCATTTCTCGATCTAACTATCATCGATGACTCTGGAAAAATTAAAACTGAAATTAATGATAAAAGGCATGATTTCGATTTCACTATTACTAATTTCCCTTGATGGTGACGTTTCTGTAGCTCCATCATACGGGGTGTATATATCCCAACTGGTATGATTCGCACGTATCTGTTCTACTCTTGACGACTTTAATGAGCGTAACCTTACCATCACATCCAAACTTTTACAACAAGGTTAGATTTCATAGATTGATAAACACTTTTTAGAAGTTTTATAGAAGATATAAACATTTGATATCTAAATTTATCATATACTTAGACTAAATAAAAGCTCATTTTCACCCTAAAATAAATTATGTGTTTCTTAATGAAAATCACTTAAAGAACGGGTTCAAAAGCTGTGATTTTACAATTAGCGGGCTGATAAAGCTTTATTACGCTAACTCCGGAAATTATTACCCGCTTCTTCTTTATCACATGCGAGTTCGGGCGTGTAATATTTTGACGTCACAGTATAAATTCTTCTATGACGTCACGGATTAAACCAATTAAGCCGAAGTGAAATTTGTTCATCACATCGTCCCATTTGCTGAAAAAAAACAAACTAATTACGTTGTCGGGAAATATCTCATTTGTACTGCGCTGCGAAACATACTCCGTAAACGTCGCAATTCTATATACCCAATTTTCAAGGTCTTCAAAAAAAATTATATATTTAAGAACAATGTACATATCTGAGTTATCAAGATATATTTTTTCAATTAATTTTTTTTAATTACAGTTGAAGTATATGATAAAACATCATTACATGTCATTTTTCATATCACATCCTTCATCAGCCCTCAGCCATATATCATCCCTCGAATCTAATGGCTCTCGGGCTGATATTTAGACATAGGGCTGATAAAGGGCGTGATATGAAAAATGTCATGTAATAATCTATATATAATGCGACTCGCAAACAGCTTATTGCTACGGGCATTTATCACACTTATTTTTACGGAAATATTGTTAAAAATGTCAAAACTGATAAAAAATCCTGAAAAACTGGGACGTAACTTACATTCTTTACGTAATAGGGATATTGACCGGACATTCTTCATGATTCCGTTAAATTTGCTTTGGGATCCAATAACCTGAAGTTTTTACAGTTATACTGGCCTCTCACTGATTCTGACGATGTCTACTAAAATCCATGATGATTCTTTACTAAACCCTTCGGGAAGTTTTGAATTTGATTTTAAATCCGTAGTGCGACAGTGTTTTATCAGCAGAGTAGGCTCTTTGAGCTAGCCGGCAGTTTAGAGCCGAGCACTCCTTGACCCATCTTTCTAAATTACGTTTTTTCTTATTCTTTCCTTTTCAAGATTGTGGTCTTGGAGTTAGTTGTCTACCTGTAATGGGGTTTATTTGTATGTTTGTATGTTTATTATACTGTAGAGAAACAGGAGAGAGAAAGGGAGGTTTGGGTATCCATGAACCGGTTCAACCCTACTGCTAGCTGTTGCAAGTGCCGGTACCAAGTCCGGCTATCCCGAGTTCCTATCGTTGTCTATGTTTGTCTTTTGTCATTGTATTTTTTTGCAGTTCTCTGGTGGATTGTGGCATGTGATTGTAATATTCGGCCATTGCAAGTGTTTCCTGTTATCTTTCCTACACTAATTCCTTCACTAATCAGAGTAACTCAACTTTACTGCTACGGGAGTTTCTAGTTATCTTCATATCTTGCATAATGTTGCAGAAAAGTATAAGTATAATTTTCTGAGATACATAGTATTATGCATAGTGTTAATGTATAAATGGCTTCACTGTTATAACCTTTGTTTCTAGAATTTGTCAGTTACAGGCATTGTTACAGGCATTTCTCTGTCATATATGATGATTTTGTTGTGTTGAAAGTGACAAGAAAAACAACTTGTGTACACTAAGAATTAAAAAAAAAAACATGCCATAAGATAAATCACGATTTTAATTTCAAAATTATGAATTCCCCTAACATGGATAGTAATATTTAAGCTTCTCCTGCTTACAGAGTTTATGTTTCACAGTTGATTCGTTACGCAAGAGCTAGTACAAATTATACATCTTTCTCATTAGACATTGTTATCTCTGTGACCGCCTTATTAATTAAGGCTTTCAAATCCATTGGGAGTTTTGAATTTGATTTTTCTTCGGTAGTGCGACAGTGTTTTACCAGCAGACTAGGCTCCTTCAGCTAGCCAGCAGTTTAGCAGCGAGCACTCCTTGACCCATCTTTCAAAATTACGTTTTGTTCCTCCATTTTTCTTTTCTAGATTGTGGTCATGGAGTTAGTAGTCTACCTGTATGGGTTTTATTCGTATGTTTATTATACTATAGGGAAACGGGACAGAGAAAGGGGNGGTTTGGGTACCCATAAACCGGTTTAACCCTACTGCTGGCTTTTGCTAGTGCCGGTACCAAGTCCGGCTGTCCCGAGTTCCTATCGTTGTTAACGTTTGTCTTTTGAATTTTTATCGTGGGTTTTTTTCTTGTGCAGTTCCTATTTACTTTGTAGCTATGTTTTTTGGCCATTGTAGGTGTTTACTGTTATCTTTTTTATTCTATTTTTCAAGAAATTCCATCTCATACGATTATAAAAAGCTCTTTAATAGATAGCAGTCCCCTGTGGAAAATTTGAAGTTTCGATCCGAACTCTGATTCAAGATTCTTTTTTTAGTACTTGGATGATCATTTCTTTTAACTGTTTACGACCTTTCAATAACAATGGGTGTTGAGTTGCTACCGGATACTACTGCAATAGAAGGGGAGGTTTGGCCTGCCATTTCTTTTGAAATGCCTGAACCAAGTCAGAACCATTGCGGTGGTTTCCACCTGATTTCTCTTTTTGTCTTATGGACGTCGGCTCTTGACAACTCCGTTTGGTAATTTGTAATTACCCCATTTATATTCCAGTCAATTAGAAATTTTAAACATTTCAGAAACTAACAAATAGACTTTGTATTTAGATTTGGTAATTACAATTGACAAAAGAGAGGTGACTTCAAATTAAAATTTAGGAAAAACGTGATGATTCTGAATTTCTATTGTGACTCGCAATCGTTTTAAGCAACATTCATTCTTCCTCTGCTTATAAAGCTTAGACAGCTACACTGTCCTCCAAAAACAAGATCTGCATAAGATAATTATTACTGACCAAAGAAAAAAACTAATCCGTCAGAGATATAAATATTGACAGGAAAAAAGGGAGAATAGCAGGAAACATCTACAATGACTGAAAATTACAATTACATGCTACAATTTACCAGGGGAAAACACACAAAAAACACAAATACGACAAAAAACAAACGTAAACAACGATAGGAACTCTGGACAGCCGGACCAGCAAAAGCCAGTAGTAGTGTTAACCGGTTTATGGGCACCAAAACCTCCCCTCCACCTGTCCCGTTTTCCTGTATATAATAAACGTACGAAATAAATCCAACACAGATAGACCACCAGCTCCATGACCACTTTCTGGGAAGGAAAGAAAAAGACAATACGTAATTTTGAAAAATGGTTCAAGGGGCGCTCCCCGCTAATCTGCCGGCCAGCGAAATGAGCCTAGTCTGCTGGTAGAACACTGTCGCACTACGGAACATGCCTTATAAGGAAATGAGTAAATATAACTTAGTAAAATTTCAATCTTTCCAAGAAAGAAATCTGAGATATTATTTCTACAAAGCCTCGGATATCAAGCAAATGTTAAGGTTATTAATCTCTAAGGGACCGACCATTTAACCTGAAGGGAGGGGGGGCTGTTTTTTTCGAAAAAAATATTCTGATGCTGATTTTATGTGAAAAAAAAATATTTTGGCTGCAAAAATGGTGAAAAAAAATATTCTGAAGGGGGATTTCTGCCCCCCAAAAATAATGCTTGTTTTCAAAAAAAATATTTTGTTTATACTAGTTTAAAAAAAAAGTATTCTGTCCAGAAAAAACCAAGTTAAATGGTCGGTCCCTAATAAGTTGTAAGGATTGATCATTATTGGTTCAAAGTTGAAAAAATAACTTTATATATGAAAAAGAAAGGAAATGGGGCAAATGTCATGAGACAACATCCCATCTCCAGGTTAAAACGACCCAAAACAAAGCATCTAGGGGTCACCGTACGGTCTTCAACACAGTGAGGAATCTCACACTGTGTTCCACGTGTACGTCGGACATATACGGTATGGAATCGCTCAAAAATATTTCGTTGCAAACAAGTTTATATTTGAATGTAAATAGGTGATAGTTGTATATAAATCTTTACATAGTTTTTGTTCTCAACAACCTGCATGAAATACAGGGTGGTGGGAAACTTGGAAAACATTTTTTTTTTTGTTACATAACAACAAAGTCTACAAAAGATCTATTCTGCTTCAAGTCATGTTAAGTTCTTAAGAGCCTATCAATTACTCTAGGAAAACTTGTGCAAACAATTGTAAGTTTCCTAAAGAGCCAATATTTTTTTCTACAAAACTTGTTCAAACAAAACAAATTGAAAATATTTTACATGCACTCCTGGTTTTGTTTTATGAATCTCATAAATATCAATAAATACATCAATATAGAACCATACTTATTCAACGACGTGTGAGAATATTGTGTTCACGTCGGACATTCGACGTGACTAAATCCTTTTTAAAAAGCAAACACAGGTGTACCGTTAGCCGATACTACCGTTACATGTGTCGTTTTCTAGTCTTGATTTGCGACTGGTCTAAAGATCGTGATGTCTTCTTAAGGCCCACCGATGCAGACTCTTACTCTTGTGGAAGATTATCACATTCGTTCCATCTGTTATCGATCACCATTTTTCAATTGTATTTCTACGTTGCATTCAATATGACTACATAAAAGCACCATATACGATTCTGCCAATGAGCTTTTCGATTTTTTTTTCTTAAACAAGGCACTAAAAAAGAAATTGTTGTGACTGGTTTTCACTTTAACCGGTGTTAGAAGTCTCTTTACATTTGCTCCAACTCAAAGTAATATCTAGTACGGTAAATAAATTATACTTTTAGTGCATTAAATTGCATTATTAACCAGTTAGGATAAAATATGTGAAAATGCATCGCCTTTAATACAAAATACAATTGTGCATCGCAATAGGGCCATTAGTGGCATTACGGAATAAACAGGACTATTAACGATATTATTTAAATCAATTAACGAATCAAAACTAAAATACATGACAACAGGGGGATTTTGATTTCACCATTACAAATTTCTCTTTTCTTTACGTCGACATTCCTCTAGCTCCATCCTACGGGTGTATATTTCTCAACGGGTAAGATTCGTACGCATTCGTTCTACTCTTGACGATTTTAATGAATGTAACCTGACTATCACAGCTAAACTTTTTCAACAGGGTTACAAATTACAATGTTATTATAGGTTAAGTAAGATTTCATAAGTTTTTGAATACATTTAAGAAGTTTTACAAAAGATTTGAACATTTGATATCTAAATAAAGCGTTACTCGCAAATAGCTTTTTACCATTTTTTTACGAAATATTGTTAAAATTGCCAGACACTGATTTAAAATTCAGACAAACTTACATTTTTACGTAACAGAGGATATAGACAAGATATTCTGATTGCATCCGTTAAATTAGCTTTGAGATCTAATGACCTGCCATACTCATACTGGCCTCTCACTGATGCTGCCTATGTCTACTCAAACATATGACGATTCTTAACCAAACTCTTCGGGAAGGTTTGTGGTTGATTTTCTTCGGTAGTGCGACAGTATTTTACCAGCAGTCTAGGCTCCTTGATCTAGCCGGCAATTTAGCGGCGAGCACTCATTGATCCATCTTTCAAAATTACTTATTGTCATTTTCTCTCCTTTCAAGATTGTGGTCATGGAGTTAATAGTCTACATGTATTGGGTTTTATTTGTATATGTGTATAATAACAAAACTACCGAACAGAATTGTCAAGAGCCGAAGTCAACGAGACAAAAAGACAAATCAGGTGGAACCTCCGGAAAAATTGTCGACCGCAATAGTCCTGACTGGGTACGAAATGGTGGGTTAAACCAGTTTCATGGCCTCCCGTTCCATTGCGGTAGTGTCCGGTAGCAACTCAACAGCAATTGCTATTAAAAGTTCATATATAATTAAAAGAAATGATCATCCCAGTACCAAGTAAAAAAGGAATATTGAGTTTGGACCGAAACTTCAAATTTTTCCACAAAGGACTGGAACTTTTTTAATGATCGTATGAAACAGAATTTTATGAAGCCTTGATTAATAAGGCGGTCACAGAAATAACTATGTCCAATGAAAAAGTCTGTATAATTTTGAAATTAAAATCGTCCCTATTAGGAATGAGATGATTATTTTCGTCGAATTCGAGATGCAAATCCAAAAAGATGTAGATCTAGTGGTTTCTATTGTCTCCTTTATCTCTAGCTCTGGTGGATATATTAATTGGATCCATTTAGCAAACGATGCGTTATTGATAGAAAAGAGCATCCTCTTTTCAGTATATCTTTTAAGTGAGATTGAAGGATCTTGCATCTTTTATTTCATGAACTTTTATTAGTCCATGAAGAAATTCAGTCTCGTAAGAATATAAAAAAACAAGTCTGGGCTTTATTCGTGTGTTTATTATACTACATAGGTAAACGGTACAGAAAAACATGATAAAGGGGTGTAGGGGTAACCCTATCGCTTGCTTTTGCAAATGCCAGTACCAAGTACGGCTGTCCCCGAGTTCCTATTAATGTACATGTTTGTTTTTTGTCTTTTTGTGTTTTTCCTGTGCAGTTCCCTTGCAGATTGTAGCATGTGCTTATAATTTTCCTATCATTGTTTACGTTTGTCTTTTGTCTTATTTGTTTTTTTCCTGTGTAGTTTCATGGCAGATTGTAGCATGTAATTGTAATTTTCATCCATGTAGTAGAAGTTTCTTTTATTCTATCTATACATAGACAGTCGACTGGAAACTGGAAATTAAAACACCAAATAAACCAAAAATGGGTCTCGTTTTTAGATCTCGAAATTGACCAAGATGGACGACTTAAAACTAGAATTTCTAAACAATTTGATTATATTGATTTCATCTGATATTTGCAACATCCATTCTACATAATTATACCTACTGCGTCTGTAACTCAGTTAGCGTGTCTTACTTATACGAGATGTTTATTGTTAGCCAGGATGCTTTGCAGAAAAACGCTTGTAACTTAAAATCAGAAAGTATCGAGTTGGTTTACCAGTAATATATGAGACGGTCTAGAATCTTTTATATTTTACCGAATATCCGTACTGGATTTGACTTATTTCCGACATTGTTTGCTAAGGACGTACGCATCATAAGCATGCATAACCACAGACGTTTACCCTCTGAATGTATTTCAGAGTTTAAATGTAAAGAGCTCCCAGACTTGTATTTTACAACTGATTATAACACTTGTATGATTGAAAACCGATATTACGCTTCCTTGCATGTACTGTATACATTCGTCTCTTTGATGTCTTGCTCCATTACGCAATAACCGATTATTTAACAAAAGCCAGCTAAATAAGTATATGTCAGTAAGTTTAGCTTCATTTAGATATCAATTCCCTTGTAGTGCAGCTGTTGTAACAATAAGAAAAGATATCCCATGAACCATGATGAACATAACATACCGAGTCAACTTGCACGATTAACATCTTTATATTGTTTAGCATTTATCATTCAAGACTTCTTTTGTGTTTTTTTTTATTTGGTCGAATGTAAGAACATTTACTCGTGTACGAGAGTTTATTTGTCAACTGTCTTCTATGGGCAACAGCAATTTACAGAAGAAATCCTGATCTTTGATCTCCTCAAATGAAAACACATATTATCTTTATTCCTGAGAACAGGCAAACGAACATATCATGCAATGATAAATAATCCCTAAAACAACAAAGTTTCTATTAAAATGTGCAGCCTAATGACCCAAATTCACATTGCCAGCAGATCTTGGCATGAAAACTTTAAGATAAACAAAATTAACGAAGTCCTTAAAATTAACAGAGCAATTACCACACTTCCACACTGCTGTGGGAGCTTAACATGAAAACTCAAATGGACATAACAATGACAAATAACAAATACATTGTACGCATTCATACAAATGGGAGTCTTTATGAAAACCAACAACAAATCCCTAGAATAGAAATAAAAATTAGGCATATTCATGCTGATATAGAAAAGCTTGGATCCAAAGCTTTCCATAGAACAAAGGCATCTAAACCCTTGAAAATGGACAGAACAATGAGCCACATCCCCATATAGTGCTATTACATCTTGGTAGGTACAAAATCTTTTCCTTCTATTAATCGCTTCTTTGTTGTTTCGTGATCTGACAAGCTCTCCTGGCAGTATGATTGGTGTGTGATCATTTGTCTGAATATTTTTCAGGGGATTTGTGTTTGTTTATTCACACTTTTCATGTCAATATCTTGAGGAAGTATGGATGTGTGGCAACTTTTCTGAAATTTCCTCTGTTCTTGCATAAGTAAAGAATTTTTGTACAGTTCAGTTTGTTGATAGCTACATTTTATTGTAGTCACTTAATTACCTTTAGTCTTGGCGCTTCAATCAGCTTTTGACTTAATTTACAGGATACAAAATCAAAAACATGAAAATTTATATATTTTTTATAATAAAAATACGTTTTGCTTTCAACGAACTTTTACAACAGGTTTCTGGTGTAAGACTAAACACCATTTAAGATGGTGTTAACAGAACATATCCTACCTCTAGTAAATTCCCGAAACGCTGACTGGTCAAACAACGTCACGTGCTGACCGTTAATATTCCATATGGGGTGACCGTGGAAAATATGTAGTGACCTTAAATGGTATATACACGGTCATTAAATTTAATATTAGGACTCGAGCTACGCCATGTCTGATATTGCTAATGCAAAGGTTTGTGCTGCATGTTAGTACGAAGGTATTTGTATTATCTTGTTCTGTCCAAACATACTGAGTTTACTATGATGTATGAGTTAAGCTCATCGTTGAAGGCCTCATGGTGCTTTCAAGATGAAGAACAACAATAAAAGCGTTTTTCCATTGCTTTGTAATACCATGTATTTGAAGAGACTTTGTGTCATGTGTATGTGCTCCATATCCTTTCATAGTATATTATCGTTGCCATACCTGAGCCTAAAACTGAGAAATGTTTAATTCACGTGGACGCCATGCACGACAGGCCAAAAAAGTCAAAATAGTTGAAATGCATATAATAATTTGTAGCTCGTAAATTGTACTTAACATGACTGCAGAGTATAACCTTGAATAGTATTGACCTATACTGTAATGATAACAAGGGCATCTTTTACAATATTTGTAGATGTTATTAAAGGGGTTAAAGCCGATCGATTACAAATTTTAACATGCAAAAAGTCACGAATACCATTTGAAGGTGACCTTAATCTTTTTTTTAAATATGAAACTTCATTAACTTATTTCAACATTTCCTTTTGAAATACAAAAGACAAGCGTCAGGAAAGTTGGCTATATGCTCTAGAATATATATCCATAAATCACAACACTTAGTACATTTTTTGTAAATCCCCCAGTCATATACAATTCATACACAGTGTCAACTTTTGAGATGTGAGCTTCGCATGTTTGAAGGTACATCATCAATTTTTAGGAAAAATGAAAGGATATGGAGTGAATGTACATGTGACAAAAAAGCACACGATACATAGAAAACTCCAGTTTATCAAGGACAGGGCTTTTATTCCTGTCTACATCTAGGTATGCCTATTGCAATCTTATTAATTCGATGCTGAATCACACCATTTGAAGTTCCACCGAGAAAGATTATCTCAGTACATTTATATAAATTCCAAAAATTGTTTTCATATTGCCGCAGATTTATTTATTTTATCATGCGATTAAGACATACGAGTTCATCAGCGTAATTTCAAAATTGAGAATTGCTGATGAAAACCAATACAAGTGTATGAATTGTATATGACTGGGGGATTGACAAAAAATGTACTATTGTATTTCAAGGAAGTGTTGTGATTTGTTGTGGTCTAATGTTCATTTACTCCATATCCTTTCATAAAATATTTAATACAGTAGTTGTCTTTTAATGCAGTATGGAGTTGGTAAAACAATTCCCCGTGTTAGAGATTTTTCTTAGATATGGTGTACTTGTACATGAGATTATATCTCATTTGTTCACTTTTTTCAATTACTATTATCTAAATTTATGTAAATTCTAAAACCTAAGGTTTAACTCCTTCCATCGTAGTTTTTTTTTCCTTTGCGATATTTTTAATTACTGATTATTCGGATTTCGCTTGGTGTTATGCATTTTTGACATTTTTTGAAATTATTGATTTCCTATGTTTGGGTTCTAATGCTGCTGATGAGGAATTAATTTCCGAAATTGCCCTACAGCTCATTAAAATTATTACAGTTGGAGTTAACATATGTGTTGTGGTCTCATAGAATATAAAAGATAACAGGAAACACCTACAATATGGCCAAAAAACATAGCCGCATGCCACAAAAATAATTATAGGAACTGCACAAGAATAAAAAACACAATAAAAATACAAAAGACAAACGTAAACAACGATAGGAACTCGGGACAGCCGGACTTGGTACCGGCACTAGCAAAAACCGGTTTATGGGTACCCAAACCTCCCCTTTCTCTGTCCCGCTTCCCTATAGTATAATAAACATACGAATAAAACCCATACAGGTAGACTACTAACTACATGACCCCAATCTTGAAAAGGAAAATGGGGGAACAATACGTAATTTGAAAGATGTGTCCAGGAGTGCTCGCCGCTAAACTGCCGGCTAGCTCAAGGAGCCTAGTCTGCTGGTAAAACACTGTTGCACCACGGAAGAAAAATCAAATTTAAAACTCCCAATGGGTTTGGTAAAGAATCATCATGTATTTCAGTAGACATCGGCAGTATCCGTGAGAGGCCAGTATGTGTGTAAAATCCTCAGGTCACTGGATTCCAAAGCTAATTTAACGGACACGTGCAGAATATCCTGTCGATATCCCCTATTGCATAAAGAATGTAAGTTACGTCCCAGTTTTTCTGGATTTTTAATCAGTTTCTGACATTTTTTAACAACATTTCCGTAAAATCGAGGATGGGAAATGTCCTTAGTAATAAGCTGTGTGCGAGTGACATTATATTTAGATATCAAATATTCATATCTTCGATAAAAATTTAACAATTTATGAAATCTGTAACCTTGCTGTTTAAAGTGATAGTAAGGTTTCGTTCATTGAAGTCGTCAAGAGTATCTAACAAACGCGTGCGAATCGTACCAGTTGAGAAATATAAACTCCGTAGGATGGGACTAGAGGAACGTCGCCGTCAAGAAAAGGGAAATTAGTAATACTAAAATCAAAATCATCCCTTTTATCGTAAATTTTAGTTTTTATTTTACCAGGGTCAACGATGGTGGTTAGATCCAGAAAAGGGCAATTTTTTAGAATCGTTATTAGCTTTATTGAGTTTCAGTTGTTGTGGGTAAATGATGTCGACATAATCTTAAAAGTGGGGATTGTCAATAGTAAGGATATCGTCAATATACCTGCTGTTATCATTGAAAATAGAAATAAGTTGATCACTGTTTTGTATGGTCCCATTTTGTAATATTTTCATGAAGTCACGTTCGTAACAGAAAAGAAAAAGATCTGCAATGAGAGGTGCACAATTTGTACACATGGGAATTCCAATGACCTGTTGATAAACAATGTTGCCAAAACGAACAAAAATAATGTCAAGCAAAAGATTAAGTGCTTTAATCGTTTCATCACACGTCCAGGAGAAATGATTGATGTAAGTAATATTAGAAAAGAATCCTTGCTTCTTGTTACAACAAATAAACTGCAGTCCAGAAAATTTAAAAGACCATTTAATCAATTGTCCCAATTTAGATTTAATCAAATTATGTGGAAGCGTTGTATAAAGTGTAGAAAAATCATAACTGTCGATAGATGAAACTGGTTTTTGTATATATTGCAATTTATCTAAAACTTCAATAGAGTTTTTTACACTCCAAAAGTAATTGACACCAGAGTTTGGGTAAGTTTTTTCACAATATTTTATAATTAACTCCTTTATACAAGAAAGTGTGCTGGTTAAATGGATGGACAAGTTAGTAGTAGAACAATTACTCGATGCCGAAATAAAACGATGCTTGTTGGGGTTTCTGTGAAGCTTAGGAATCCAGTACATTGTAGGCAAGGTTTATCTGTAGATGGAACTTTGAGCATTTCTGTATCGTTGTAATGTTGTTTGGTGAGAGTTTGTTCATCACAATTGGTGCGTTTGAAAGTATCAGACTTGGCCAATTTGTTTTGTTGGACATCGATATAGTATTTCTTTCAAATGATTAAACGTTGTTAGAAGCTTTGTCAACAGGTACAAACACATATTTTTGCCAAGATCTCTCAATTCAGACTTAATGCTTAGGATGTGTCTCATCATAATTATCTTTTTAAAAATTATTTCTGTTGGTGACTTTGGTTGCTGACTCATGTTCATTTACTCCATATCCTTGCATAAAATATGAGAGTAGCTTGTATTTGGTGAGAAACAGGCTGCAATTCCTACTGATACTCGTCCGTTTCTGTACATATTAACGGAACTTGGCATTGTTAATCATTCGTTGTTTTAGTGAACGAAATTCTGGACAAATCTAAACAAGGTAAACATTTAGATTGTTGGTGAAATCCTGTTATGTAAATATCTGAGTATGAAAATTCGGTCAGTATATTTAATAAAACATCCATTTCTTCTGTTATCAGCAGGATTACTTATATTCATACATTGATATCAAAATAAAGGGAAGTAACACGTTCAAACCAAATTTTACATAATAGTACAAGAATGTAGGGCAAATGACATGAATTTTATACCATGTCATTAAATATATCCTGCATGTACTATTCTAATATTTCATAATTTAGGGTGGAAGTCCTGAAAGACCTACATCTGAATTATCCAAAACTTCAATTTAACATGGATCATAGCGTCGTGGTATTATCAGTTTTTGTATTAACAAGTGTCAATGCATGTCAAGTACTATCTGTGAATGTAAAATGTCGCTGCATGTTAATTTTAAGAAATAATTCCTGAGAGGTTCAATATATACTTATTTTACCACGGATTGGACCTTTATGCCGAACCTATGAGCGATAGCAAGCTACCCAAGTGCCCTGTCCTTCGCTGAATTTTGGCTTTTCTATTTAGATCATTTTGGTTATTTGTTCTCTATCAGCTTTTACGTGTTTTTCGCTTAATGGACTTCTTTTTGGTTTGATCTGCAATGATAAGACCTAAGTTGTCGAAATACGCATATGCAGAGTATGAATTAACAGTAACTTCGGTATTTTGTTATTTATTACCACTGGGTTGATGCCATTGCTGGTGGGCTGTTAGTCCCCGAGGGTATTCACCAACCCAGTTAGTAGTCAGTACTTAGGTATTGACCCGTAAACTGATTTTATTGAAGCTTGCAATATCTAAATTTTACAAACTTTTGTTTAAAACTAAGGATTATCTCCCTCTTGCATAGCTCTGTCCTTAGCTGAATTTGGGTTTTTCTGTTTAGATCATTTTTGTTATTTGTTCGCTATCAGCTTTTACACGTTTTTCGGTTAAAGGACTTCCAAATGTTTTGGTTTTAACTGCACTGATAAGATATAAGTTGTCGAAATGCTCATATGCAGAATATAAATTAGCCGTAATTTCGGTATTTTGCTACTTTTTGTTATTTCTGAAGGGTACAGATATGCAAAAGACAATTTTATCATATGGAAAAAAAGGTAATTTCAGAGAAGTTAATAGAAGAATAAATGTAATTTTGGAGGTGTTTATCGATGTGTTAACGCGACCGAATCACTCGCAAACTTAATAAAGTCAGCAAGTTTGTGACGGAAATTCTTACTTGTCTTCATTGCCCCGTTATGTCTTGATTGCCAAAATTAACACATGAAACAAGTTCTCACATTGATTTTTGACAAATCTATTAATGCAAGCAAATTTTAGATGATTTCTTATTTGTTTCCTAGAAAAGTGATTATTTTTTTCGCTGTCTTGAACACTGCAACAAGAACAGCAAAGTAAGTGTTCGTTATTGTCTAATAAGTTTCAAGCCAATACGGGCGATATTGTTATGAAAAACTATCAAAATGTTTGAAACAGTCCATCTCGATATAAAAATTGGTCAAATTTCCAATAAAAATCATGTCTGCGTAGTATAAATTATCATTTTTAGTATGGATTTCCGTTGTTTTCCCCCTGTTCAAATTTAACCCGGGGACGAAAACAGGTTAGTAATACAGTCATGTTTTATTTCTCATATGAGGCACAATCAACAGCTTTATGTAAGGTATGGTTCTCCCAACAAAAAATATCATAACTGCATTAATCAACAATCTGTCAAGCAAACTAAAGCTGTGACCATCAGTCAAATTGTAAGAAAATTCTCAAGTCCTTAAATGGGTTCCATCTAAAATTAAAGGAGATTTTTTTTCTGGTAATAAAAGTGCTTCTTTGTAGGTCGGATTCCGGGTTCGGGTAAACAACAAAATTTTAGTGTCAAGTCCATGACTTTATATACCTTATTACAGTACAATGACCTATTTCTTAGGCCTATATCATTTATCGGGGGTATTCAGGTTTCTTTTATAAAACGGTTATTTTATCATCTTCTTACACGAAAAAATATTTTTGATTCGGGACGAGATTTTGAAGCTGGAGCTATTTATAAATTATTGCTATGATTATTCCTGCTTATCGAAAATAAAACATAAGGACGGGGATAAAAATCATTGCAGAAACAGGTTCAACAACTGACAGTAGATGTCTATAAACTATAAACATGTCAAAGATAAGTAAAACGTAATCAAAAAATTAAGTTGGTGACAGAAACAACATTATCTGCTTCGCTTGTACCACCCGTCATGACAGCATCGTCATTTGTCTTTGAGATTTGGCCTCTTTGATCAGAATCATGTGAAGAACAGATACAACATTGTACTAACATGTAAACAAACTTCATTCAACGACACACTTATTTATCTAAAGGAGTGTTGGTTTCACAGATAAATTGTAAAAGGAAGTTAACACTTACCGTTATCGTTGTCATAACCCCACGACATCCTCTTTTTTAATGTTTATCCTCTGAAAAAAATGAAGACTATGTATTTCCTTTCAAATTGTTCAGCCATTTTATGTGCTTTAAATATGACACGGCCATTGTCAATCACACTTTTAACTCGGTGTGCAAAGTAGAATAAAGTAGGATGCATATCGAATTTAAATAATGAATATTAAAATTGGGTGTTACATTCATTTATACAGCTACCTACATCTCTTACATTTCATTGGTATTGAATTTTATAAGCTCGGTGTTGAATGGGTCTTGCCCAGAATTACAGGGTTTGAATAAATTTGTGTTTCAATCAGGCTTCAGTTTGAAAAGTTTATTTATAGTCTGAAAACATACACTTGAGAACCCAACGTACTTCCTCAACGTCAAAAATGTTAAAATGGTCACCCGTTTTTTATCAAAAAAAAATCTTCAGGTCTAATGTGTTAAATTTAAATGTTGCAATGATTTTGACAAACAACTTCTTGTATGATTGAAGTTTTTATCTATATTATGTGGATTCTTTTTTGTTCTTTTTTAATGGAATGGTTGTGGTGGTAGAGTTTCATATAAACCACACACATAAAATGAACAGTCAAACGTTACAGCAGAATTTTTTGTCCAACTTTTTGGCAAAACACATTTATAGAAAACTTATTTTTGAACAGGGTCAAATTAAACATTGGATGTACTGTTTATATGTACGGAAATGTAGTTCGAAGTACTGTTAAGTTTGAGTAAATGTTTTTGTCCAAGGGCTTATGCACAAATATACAAATGAAGTGCTTTTATCTTTTCCAGTTCAGAGCCTGTTAAAATGTGCAACAATGCACTTAACGTTTTCAGCATTCTTCTTCGTGTTTTCATCTGTTATAAGTATTGATGTTTTGTCTACTAATTAATCATGTATTTATATTCACAACTCCAGTATTGATCACAGTGAACAAGAACCAGTTTGTACTACTCATAAATAAAAGAAACATTGATTCTGCAATACAGTTATAGTTCATGGTATAAAATAGTCTGAAGACATATAATTTGTTATAAACAGCTTATGGGGATCCCAGTTATTTTAACTATTTTACACCAAAAGTATTATATATACCTTTCACTAAATATACTTCTACACTATGTATTTATCATGAAACAGTCGATGCAAAGTTTTGATGGAGTCTACATTACCGTTGGCAAATTTTGTTTTCTATGTTTTGCTATATCGCATCTGAATCGTCTTTTATTTTAGATTTTTTTGCTTTGGTATTAGTTAACAACATGAGCTAATGAGATGCCAGTAAGCTGTATAGCTTACAAAAGAAAGGTTTGTGATAAGCTAATGAGTTAAAAGCAACCTTTCTAAAGTCTATTGAATAATTCAATAGTACGTAAATTTTCAGGGGCCATGTGGCGGCAATCTGAGTGACACTCCCTCTATTGCTCACTCTCACTTAACAATGGTCGTTAAAAACTGTAAACACATTCGGCTTTTGTATAGAATAGAAAGTTCCAAACAAAAGGTACTGAATAATTGACAATATGCTTACCGGAGATGTTCGTGCATTCGAACAATAGCTGGAAATGAAAGTGTCGTAAACAAATTAAACATCATAAGAGCAATAACGTCATAATACCCACAGCAGAGAAATATACAAGACTTGAGCGCCATTTATGCGACTTATTATAATAAGTCTGTTATTTAAAACTCAATAAAGGAAAAAAAAAACAAAAATAGCTTGATTTACATAAATGTGCAGCGTATATTTTAATTTAATATATTTTAATTATTACCTTTCAAAACACTTCATTAAAATTCAATTACTCAATGTTCTGTAGAATTCTACTGGTTACCAATTTGTACTGCCTGAGAGGGTTTTACCTTGATACTCCAGTGATGACAAATTGGTATATACAATAGAATTCTATAGAACATAGAGTAATTGATTAAAAGACAAAAGACAGGAATTTTGAAGGAGTTCTTATAGGTGTTACTAGAGGAATATAGGTATATTCATTGATGAATTGCAAATAAAATATGTTAATGATCCAGAAAATCCGCCACAAGACATTCATAAAAAATGTCCGTGTGAAAAATTCTTTTAGCCAATGAACAGGACAAAATCAGGAGTTCTGACATCAAACACAAATTCAAAAATGTGACGAATGAGCTCTCTGATCATGAACTACTACAAATATGTTGAAATAATCAGGATGCAAAATTCTAAATAAAACGAACAATCCTCAACAAAATGCAACTAAAAAGCCAAATGTACTATATTGTTTTTAGTGTCAGTTTTGGGACTACAAGCACCGACCTTTCACACGTGTAAATTATATTATAGTTTATGGTTATTTGTCGTTAAGTAAATAAATTTGACGCAAGAATTGACGGCAACACCGGCAATGTTTGTATGTCGTAGACCGAAACATAACTGAAAATTTATTATAATGTTCTTTCCTAAAAAGTTTGTATGTCTTTTGAATTGTTCACTTAATGCAATAGCATTCAATGAATCCAGGTGTTGACTTACAGATATTGCACAAAAATGTCCTTAATTTATCACGGACATAAGTTGTTGATGTATATGTAATCGATATATACTTATGTTTAACAAATGAAATATTGTTACAATAATTTGTAAGAAAATAATAAAGGAAGATGGCGTGATGTACAAACATAAGTCTTTTAAATTATTTAGGGGATTACATCAAACCAAACCCATGAACAGCATGTAAAAACGAGACAAGGGGTAAACATTAATTAGACATAAAAACAACCCTATCATCTTGATAAATGAAAGAGAAAAGACAACAGTGGACTTTTCATGACATTTCCTGCATTTTCACTAGTGTTTTCACATTTAACAAATGACAATAGAAAATAATAGAAAATTATAAACAGATAAAATAATGTGACTCCAAATGTGGTCCAGTCAATTGCTTTACAAAAACAACAAGCAGTGTATTTTCTTCCACATTCATGCTGTGTACACACGTCATTCCATTTGTCGGAAAAAAAAAATCCTAGGGGTTTTTGGAAAACTGGGTTCCAGGCATTTCCTTATGGAAAAATAGATTGCCCATCCCCCTTTTTAGCAGAAAGTCTGGATCCGCCACTGGTTTAAGTAAATACAACATTTACACGTAATACTACCGAATGCGCATCGAAAACGTTTTCGATACATATTTGACGCGCATTTTAAAAGTACGTCTGAACGCACATATCAACATGAAATTGTATGTTAAATGCAGTTGTCAATGGTCCAGAAAATATCTGTCAATATTGAGAAAAATTCATACATTTTACCTTATTTTCATATGACACATTTTATATCGTTTAGAAATGTACCTTGAACAAAATTAACTACAACAATTTCCTTAAAAAGAGGAAAAAATATTTCCTTCTTAGGGGACGACCATTTGACTTTCAGGGGGAGGCTTGGGCGATTTTGCATAGAAAAATTATTTTCATGAACATTTCAAACAAAGTATTTATCCTCACCAAATGTCGGGTCAAATCATTCATTTGCAATAAAAATT
>MJUU01013441.1:43659-68950 GCA_002080025.1 Modiolus philippinarum | reverse complement strand
ACCGCAATTTTTGCGCCTGTCCCAAGTCAGGAATATGTTGGTCATTGGCTTGTCCTTGTCTTCTTATAAAATTTAGTTTCTTGGTATTTGGGTGATTGGATGTGGTTTGTTTCCATTGATTTATTCACTTTTTTACCTTTCGGGCCATTTTTGGCTTACTATATGGTGTGAGGTTCCTCACTGTGTTGAAGACCATATGGTGGCCCTAGATGTTTTGTTTTGGGTCGTTTTAACCTGGATATGGGATGTTGTCTCCTTGACATTTACCCCATTTCCTTTCTTTTTCATATGAAATGTTAAAGACTTACGACTAATGTTTATCGTAAGATTTTTTAAAGGACCGCTGGATCTCGGCTTCGTGAAGAAAAGGACCGTATCTGTAAACAGAGAAAAAAATATGGAAGTATCCCCATCGTGGGAAAAACTGTTTTACAAAGCAAAATTTTCGTAAAGGATCAAGTATTCAGCCTCGTGTTGCGAGATTGGTCAAAACAGTATGCCGCCTATTGAGGCATGATTTACAGGTGTCAGGTAGTAACCCTGTTCATAGGGGATTGCGTGCTTTAGGTACATATTTGTTCTCTGTATTGGCCTCTCACTGATACTGCCGATGTATATTGAAATCCATGATGATTCTTTACCAAACCCTTCGGGAAGTTTTGAATTTGATTTTTATTCAGTAGTACGACAGTGTTTTACCAGCAGACTAGGTCCCTTGAGCTAGCCGGCAGTTTAGCAGCGAGCACTCCTTGCCCCATCTTTCTAAATTACGTTTTGTCTTATTCTTACAATCTCAAGAATCTCAAGACTGTGGTCTTGCATTTAGAAGTGTACCTGTATTGGGTTTATTTGTATGTTAATTATGCTACAGGGAAACGGGATAGGGAAAGGGGAGGTTTGAGTACCCATAAACCGTTTTGACCCTACCACTAGCTTTTGCTAGTGCCAGTACCAAGTCCGGGTTTCCCGAGTTCCTATCGTTGTCTATGTTGTCTTTTGTCATTTTATTGTTTCTCTAATGTGCAGTTCCCTGGTAAATTGTGGCTCGTGATTGTAATTTTCGGCCATTGTCAGTGTTTCCTGTTATCATTTCTACAGTAACGATAAATTTAGGGCTTCATGGCTGTTGTTATTTCCAATTACTAGTATAGAACAAAATTTACGGCTTATTGGTCATTTTTCTTTTCCTTTATAGAACAAAATTACCTTAGTTTTGTTTACACTTCAATTCTCATATACATTTATTGACTACCCTTTTTGCGAAGGAGGGTCTTACAGGGATTTTATAGATGATTTAAATGCTAGGCGTCCTTTTCATAAGGAATGCAGTTATATTATTATATATTGATTTAAATGTTCGATTTCTTGACATTTGATCAAGTCAACGAACTTTATGGTTTGTATTAACAAAAATATGATTATTTATCAAGAAGCCATTAAGTGACAGACGAAGAAAAAAATACCAGAAAAATGGTCATTTGTGTTGATATTCCGTTCTTCTTTATGTCTGTCAGATTCTTGTAAAAATTGAGGTTGCTATAAAACATGAAACAGATCGACCTAACAAAAACATTTCTAGCAAGATACAAATACATATAACCATGAATCATAAACAGAATCATGACAAAGTCAAAACAGATTGCAAAACAAAACACTTACTTGCATGTTTGAATTATATCCCGTCAAGCGACTCTTTTGCTTATATAATTAGAGTCACCTAATTATAACTTAAAAATTTTTAACTAGAGCGGCGATTTAAACTCTAAATTGTATATAAGTTATAAAAATATTTCAATAACCAATATAATATGAATCAACCAAGGTGATTACGCCCAGGACGGAATATATGGGTTTTAATCAATATAAAACAGATAACAAAACCGAATTTAAAACAATAACAGCTGAAATAAAATACTAATCAGGTGTTCCGGAAGAGTAAGCTTCAACAAAAAATCCAAATTATCAAAATAAGTACAACTGAACAACGATCGTTATTGTATGAGATAAAGTGATGCCCACACTTTCAAGTTACTTTTTATACAAACCAGGATAAATTGAATATTCTACGAAATGCAATATTTGTTAACCACGCAGAACTATTTGATATTACCAATTTAACAAGTATATAGATGTTCTTTCAGAAAGCTGTACATGTGCTAGGAGTTGTAAGACTGTCGGAAGAGAATTTACAGACTTCTAAGAAAACGAGGAAAGTATATTAAGTAAATGCACATCAGACAAACTCTACAAATATATGGTAGAACAAAGCAAAGAAACAACGCTTTTATTGTTGTTCTTCGTCTTGGAGTCACTATGAAGCCTTCATCAAAGAGCTTTGCTCATACCTCATAGAACTTTCAAGAGGGCGCCTAGCACTGATTTGAGCGGAATTATTTGCTAAATGTCGAACAAAGGTATACATACATGTCTTTTTAACCCGTGGATTCATGGACGCGGATTCGTCAACAATCTTATTAAACTGGCAAAGTGCTCTTACAGTCACTGTCATCCGTTGCCCGACAAAAGCACTAGTGTCCTAGGCTAATTGGCGATTACAATATATAGACAAACACATGGCACTCATCAAGTCGATTGTAAGAAAACTTGGCATTACAAAATAGTGGGATTTGGGCTATAAACGGGTTTGGAAATTACAAAAATAATATATGCCAATATTTGAAAGTATGATCGTATATCCATATGAGTAAACCATAACTGAAATATATAGTGAACATAAATCTCTCGCACGGGGAATCTTTTTACGGACTCCACACTGCTGGACAGACAAACTCTAGTTTGTAAGTCGAAAAAAGGTGTAGGAAAGTGATTTCCAGAATAATTTAAACTAGTTTGATCGAAAGCCGATCTTTTTCTTTTTCTGCTATATATATACAAATATGTTTTGTTCTATATACACTGTCTTGTAACTTGTACTGCAGTTTTTGTTGAGTCCGATTTGGTAGACATCTCATTTTTTTCTCCCTTTCACTCAATTGACCTCGTTTTACCTGTAGTTGTGTTAATGTACAGAACCAAAATACAATGCTGAGTCTCCACACCAAGCGTCATGGAACAATGTTCATACATAAACTTGTAGTTTTTGTCCAAACTGAGAGTCCAAAGTGCTTTGAAAAACCAAGGCGAAATAATGATGTTTGCTTGAACTTTACCGTAATGATCGAGTCAATCCACTTTCCGCAACAAAAAATGGATGTTTATAGCCTATTTTTGTACCAAACATTAAGATCAGCATACTAAGAAACCATAGTTCTACTTGTAAATGCCTGAAAAACGATTTGTCAAAAAACTGCGGTGTACGGCCTTGTCGCCACCACATGTTAACATTTTTCCCTCGATTACGGTTGATTCATTGTACGGTCGAGTACAAATTCACAAACTCCGTAAGAAGTGTGCATGCAGTTGAGTCATTTGGTCATTAAAACCTGTGTTATTGTTGCGTTCAACAATTAACCAAAAGTTTCGTTCATCGCGAATAAAATATTTGCTTACAAAAGCACTCCCTGAATAAACCTATATTACTGGGTATGAAAAAGAAAGGAAATGGTGTAAATGTCAAGGAGACAACATCCCATCTCCAGGTTAAAACTACCCAAAACAAAGCATCTAGGGGTCATCGTAGTCTTCAACACAGTGAGAAACCTCACACCATATAGGAAGCCCTAAATGGCCCAAAAAAGGTAAAAAAAAGTGAATAAATCAATGGAAACAAACCTCACCCAATAACCCGAATATCAAGAAACTAAAATTTTAAAAGAAGACAAGGACAAGCCAATTACCAACATATTACTAACTTGGGACAGACGCAAAAATTGTGGTGGGGTTAAACTCGTTTTCCTGGATCCAAATCCTCCCCTATGTGTGGTGAATGGCTAAAAATAAATACAAAAAAGAGACTCAAAGTAAAAATCCAACTAGAAAAAAGTCCAACTTATCAAGACGAGTACCCTTACAATGAAGTTCATAAAACATGAAGACAATACACACGGGTACTGTCCTGACAAATGCTCGCAATCACTGACAGCTAGCTAAGGACATAATTTCCATGGACTATGATATCAAGCCTCCATACATATGAAACTTCAATTGAAATACTTCTAAATAGATTTCATATAATAACACCATACTTCTTTTATTCAATCTGTTGAATATACTAGGAGGCACATTTGGGTAAAATAATTTTTTTTGTGCAAGAATGTTTACAAGTGATATTTTTACATATCTGAAAAAAAAATACTGTAAGATAAAAGCGTAGAATTTAGTTAACTGTAGATGATTGGTTGCAGTCCAGGCTAAAATGATGGTAGGTCTGATCTTCGGATGGTAAACCGTTCCATATTCTTATGGTGCGAGGAAACAAGGATGAGGGATGGTAATTTGTTGGTGAATATGGCAGCATACATTTATGATCTCTTGATTGAATGGGGTACATTTGACAGTTTATATTAACCAGGTTGTTTTTTTATTCTATAGATGAGTGAAGAGAATCGTCTGCGCTGTTGTAACGTAGGCCAGATAAGTTGCTGTAGTATTTTGGTAACACTGTATTGGTAGTTGTATTGATTTAGTGTGTACCTAAAGCTCCCCTTATTTGAATTATTCTAATTTTGTTGACATTCATTGCAAACTATGCTGCAGTATTCTATAGTATTCTTATTGCGGCCTTACATACATGTAAGTCTTAAATGCTAGTTATTTGTTCATGATATTGTTGGTATTTACACTATACTTGTTATTTGCAATGTTTGTGATGTTATTTTTGTGACTATTACAGGATAATTACTTGTAATGGTGAGATCAAATAATACTTTGTCCACCGATTTGAGAAAGTTGTTATGGTGAGTATATTCAAAATGTACTGGTTTTCTTTTCCTAGATGTGTGAATAATTTCCATGTTGAAAGACGTTAACAACTCTTTTTGCCATTTTTAGAGTTCGTCTAGATCAGATTGAAGTTCATTTATACAGTCAGATTGTAAGTTGATGGTAAAATAGACGATGGTATGGTGTGTGAAGAGACATGTTAGAAGTTAAAATATGTGTTATAGTATTATGTTCATTTACTCCATACCCTTTCGTAAAATATTTGAAAGTTTCATAATTTGACTTAAGTTGTGGTTCATTATGTGAATAAAGTGTTGAAATAATGACATGTATCCATAAAATCTACTGATATGCAACAATAACATTAGTTATATTGACCAATTGCAAATGACTCAACTTTTACGAAGTTTGAGAATTTTGACTCGACCGTACAATGACTCAACCGTAATCGAGAGGAAATATGTAAACATTTTGTGGTGACACGACCGTACACAGAAGTTTCTTGACAAATCATTTTACAGACATTTACAGGTAAAATTGTAGTTTCTGAGTATGCTGATCAAAAATAGGCTATAAACATCCACTGTGGATCGACTCGATGTAAAGTTCAATTAAAGATCATTATTTCGCTTCGATTTCTTAAAGCACTAACCCTAACCCTAACCCTTTGGACTCTCAGTTTTGAACAAAAAAATACAAGTTCTTTCGTGAACGTTTGTCCATGACGCTTGATGTGGAGACTACCCCATTATATTTGGGTTCTATGCAGTACCACAACTTCCCACAAAACGAGGTCAATTGAGTGAAAAGGAGAAAAATGAGGTGTCCACCTAATAGTGCTCGGATTATCCGCCATCTTATTATGACTCAACAAAAACTGCCGTACAGGTAACAAGAAAGTTATATACTGGATATATATATTTCAAAATGGTACACATTCTAAAATACATCAATTTGAAACGCACACTTCGTATAAACAAATATAAAAATGTCGTGACTTATTTGAATATTACATTAATTTTGAATTATTAATGTGTCCTTATTATTATTTATGGATGTCCACAAATCTAATGTTTCAAAATTTGTTATTTAGTATAAATTTATATGGAACAAATGTGTATCGACACCGAGTAAGTCTATAAACTAAAACATTCCAAAACCTCAATGCGATTTCATAAAAACTATCTTATTTACAAAGAACTAAAGAAAGTGACAGTCCAACCTAACTTGTACTTTCTGACTTTTGCATTATATGTATACAAGATTCAAAGCAGTAATACATATTACATGTGTATTAATTAACTTAAGTGATTTGACTTAATGACAAAGTATGCCAATATGACCTAAACTATAGGTCAATATTGATTTTTCCATATTGGTCAAGTCCAATATGGGGTTTTTCATGACTCCTCTTGATTTATCGTCTCTAGTTATGAAAACATTAAAATGAGCCAGCAGACAGAAGTGCATAACTTGCCGTCTGATGCCGGGCTATTACAGGACTCTAGGTCTATCAAAATAAAAAGTAAAGAAATGCTGTTAAGCAATTGATTGATACAATCCACAATTCATGGAATTTATTTAATTAAAAAAGGTATCATTGTGTAATGTTTCTCATATAGGTATACTATAGATCCTCGGTAAGTCACATTGTGGTTCGGTTTGCGCGTCAAGCCAATATGGCTCACCTCGGATCTATAACAATGCCAATGTGAAAAACATTACGCGATAATACTATAATATCATCAAATAGTCATGGAGTGTAGAAAATTCAGAGTGAAAGATAAAAAAGCAAAAGATGTATTTGGAGACTCCCCTCCAGAAATTGACTTGAAAATCGTCAGATAAAATTAGTCGTCTTCATTTACTGGTCAGTAGCATTAAAAAAATCAGTGCAGGTAATTTTAATGAAAATTGGTCTTTAGATTGATATTTAGAATATAATCAAAATCAAACTTTTTAAAAGTATTTGAAATTCTGTATCTATATTTAATATCAAAAATGAGACTTCAAAGATTTGCTTGGATAATAGTAAAAACAACGAAAATATTCGAAAAACGATATCCCGATACAAATTCCATGGAGAAATGTTGTTCGGTATGCATTACTGATACCATTTTGTTTGATGTTATTATAAAACAATTACGCAAAACAATAGTGCATCGGCTTAAAATCATTGATTATGGCACCACATATTATTTTTATCAATAAAGAACATTTATTACATACTTAACACAGATATGTTCTGTTTTGCATATGTAATACAACCGTAAGTTAACAGTCAATATCAACATACCCAGTCTAATATGACCATATCAGCCTGCCTCGTTCTGAAGTAGTTGATATATCCAATTCAGCCCGAGTATGATTATTACTATTAATTTGAAGTAAAAATTAAACATATTAAGTCATAGCCTTTTCCATATCAACACGGTTATCATCCATCGACCCACACGATTCCTCCGCCAACGCCTCGGGCTGATATAGAAGTCTCGGGGTGATAACGGTGCTGATATGGAAAAGGTATTAATATTTACAATGAAGGAATATGGAGCAAATGCAAATGAGACAAAGTCTACAAATACATGGTAAAACCAAGCAATGGAACAACGATTTTATCATTGTTCTTCAATGTTCTTCATCTTGAAGTCACAATGAGGCCTAGCCTTCAACAATAAGCTTTACTCATACCTCATAGTAAGTTCAAAACGGACTTTAGCACCGGTTTTGAATTAAGACCTTCAAGTTTGTGAGTGAAATGCTGCGTTTACACATGTATAAAATCCTCAAAAATCACTTTCATTCACTATAATTCCAATCCTTTGAATTTAAAACAATGTGGTAACTTATTGTGATGTCACTTGTTACTGCACTATTTTACCACGGAGTTTATTCATGGGCAAGGAACAATATCGAGAAATAGCCTCTTTTTTGTTCATGACGTTGACAAATGAAATTGGACGTTGCAATAACAATTGAAATTATTACAATATAAGAGAAACACGAAAAGCGAACATTTGATTACCACGACATAAAGCTAAAAATGATATGGAAATAATTTTATCCTCGATTTTGAGGTATTTTGATTAATAAAAGGGGCATCTTGCAAAACATTGCTGATTTAAGGACAATGCGATCAAATATATTCACTTGTGATATTTTGATCAATATATTTGTATGTTTAAAGATCGCTTGTATCCACTTGTGTTTACTTGCTTTCAAAAGACATGCCATTAGCATCCTAATTAAAACAAGACTCAGTTTGACTTATCCTCAGACACACTTTAAAAATAATTGACCAAGATTTTATTAATTCTATTTTGCTTATTTTTCAGGAAAGGCACACTTTGTTACTGTCGTAACCCTTGAAATGTTGCAGGAAGTACTGAAGATGGTGGAGGAATTATTTACTCTGCGTAGTAATATAAATCAGGGCCACATTATAGATAAACGTAATGTAAAACACTATGAAATATCAATTGAACAACACAGTATGCACAAAGCAGTGCAAATAGAAGATACCAAGATCTTACTAGGACTGTGCATGAGAGTTAAAGGGAAGTTCAAAATCAACAACTTCTGAAAGTGTTCCGGAAATTCAATGTTCAATTTGAAACCAGGGATTACAACATAAACCATTCATCAGGACACAAAGAACACCCAATCCACTCGCAAAAAACTAAATCAAACAGAAAAATAAACTAAATAAAAAAATAACTTCATTTGTTTTCCTATACGTACTCCATAAAAATTGTGTTTCTCACAAATGGTATCACCAGAAGATTGCTCATTGTTGAAGGCCTCACGGTGACTTTAGGATAAAGCAAGACGATAAAAGCGTTATTCCATTGCTATTTTACCATTTTTTGTAGAGACTGTCTCATGTGCATTTAATGCATACCTCTTTATTGCTAATTATTGATTTTTGTTTTCCAACAGACAATAGGGATTCCTATGGGAACTAATTGTGCGCCGCTTTTAGCTGACCTTTTCCTTTACTCGTACGAGGCCAAGTTTTTACAAAGGCTTATTCATAGAAGACAAAAATATTTAGCCCAGTCCTTTAATTTCAGCTTCCGCTACATAGACGATGTACTTTCTCTTAATAATCCTTAATTTAAGGAGTATTTACATCAGATCTATCCCAATGAGCTTGAAATTAAAGAAACAACTAAAACACCTACTTCAGCTTCGTACCTAGATCTGTTATTGTATATTGACGAAGATTGACGTTTGAAGTCTAAGCTGTATGATAAGCGTGTTATTTTAATTTCCCAATTGTGAACTTTCCCTTTCTTAGCAGCAATATACCTACCTCTCCAGCTTATGGAGTGTACATTTCTCAGTTTATTCGTTACTGTCGAGCGTGTAGTTTGTACAGTGATTTTTTGAACAGAGCAAAAACGCTGTCCCAAAAGTTGCTTAGTCAAGGATTTGTTCAACCTATGTTAATTTCATCCCTCAAGAAATTATATGGCCGTCACCATAACATCATCGAAAGATATGATGTGTCAGTATCCCAAATGAAAGTCGACATTTTCAGCTAGATTTACGTCTTCCCAGATTTGACTACCGACTTTGACATTTTCCTGGATTGACCCACTCACAGTGTGACGGGTGCTGTTTACAGAGCAGGACATGCTTACCCTTCCGGAGCACCTGATGTCACTCTCAGTTTCACTGGAGTTCACACTGTGAGTGCTGTGTTTTGAATGTTGTGAATTCTGTTTCTGTGCTTTGTGTCTGTCTAGCGTCGTTGTTTTGTTTCTGGTGTTATTTTTTCTGTGTTTTCGTTTTGACCATACCTTTGGACTTCGATTTTTGTAAATTTCACTCCTTTGTTCCTTCGGTATTCTACTGCCGTTGTTTCATACCTCTGCTGGTGGACGGTTCGTCCCCGAGGATATCATTCGCTCAGTAGCTTAAGTTTACTTTAGCCATGAGAATAAAGAATCAAAAGGAACGAAAACCGACTGGGACGTCTCCCGGGCTAAAAAGGTCCCTTACCGATGAAGCTATGGAAACGGGTTCATTGGGACAATTAGGTGTCCAGAATCGTCAAACACCAACTTTGACTGATTCTCAGGAGTCAGTTTCAGATCAGTCTTTTATTTCTAATAGCTCACAAGATTCTATCCCTAAAATTAAACCTTGTTCAGTAACATTACATGACATTTTAAATTTTCCCGATCACCAATCACAGGGCACAATTTCATCATGCCGCGTAAAAAATTGTAAAACCTGTAACATACTTATTACAGACACAAATTTCAAAAGTAATTTAACAAACAAAACTTATTGTACAAGAACATACGACGATCTGAATGGCTCCTCAAAGAATCTCATTTACGGCTTAAAGTGCTCTCTTTGTGGATTAATATATGTAGGGGAAACAAAAGATAGGTTGAACAAACGTATGTGCGGACATAGATACGAGGTCAAGGACAACAAGACCCGAGATGTTTACGCACATTTTAACCAACCTGACCATTCCATTGTAAACATGAAAGTCAGGATTATCGAGAAAATATATCATAAAACAAATAACCCTACACTTAGTACACCTTACCGTCTACAAAGAGAGGAATACTGGATCAGAGAATTGGGGACCGCAATACCCTACGGTTGCAATGACAATATAAAAAGTGTAGGTAATCTGTCAAGTCCAGGATGCAGTTCGGTGAATGTGATGAATATATTGAATGGAAGCCAACGCAGACCACGTAGTCGTGGACATAGGCACTATACTGCCCCAAGTCTGCATGGCATTTCAATTAATGGTCTTCTTCCGTTCATGACCATTCCTCTAGGTATTCATCATATTCGTACCAAACTGTATCCCTTGCCACTTTCAAAACTTCATTCCTTCTACAAAACATGTTTAGCATCATCCGTAACTGATAGCCATTCTATAGAATACAAATTAACAGCAATTGTTTTGGGATATATCTAACCACCGACTGTTCAAGTCTGTCACCACATCCGACAACAAACCTGATAACCGAACATTTATCAAAATTCAATTCACCAATAAAGGCTTGGACGCTATAAATCTTGCTAACATTCTACACAGCAAAATAGTAACATCAAATATTCCTCCTTATTTTAATGATCAATCAGTTCCACTGATCTCATATTCCTATACTAAACGAAATGCAACTTCCATTTTCAATTACAAACAGGTATTGCGTGACTTCCAAATTGATGACTTTAAAGCCAAACCACCTGATTGTGCATGCTCCTCTTCCCCATTCAATTATAGTCCGGTTGGACACGTTATAACTGGTGACCTAGATATTGTAGACAACATCAAACTACGAGATATCTTCTAAAATGGTCCCAAATTCCGTGAGCCCAGCACATCTACTGGAAGTATAATTTCAAGATATTGGTGGATGCAGTTGAAGACTATGCTAGGAAGTGGGCAAAGAAAGAAAAAGAGGACGTTGAGACATTGTCCGACTGGACCAGGTCCATAAAGTCATTAATTGTAAATCGCATCCGGCGCTTAAAAACAGCAATGAAATCCAGAAATCCTAGTATATTAGAAGATCCCCTTGTAATAAGAACTCTGTCCAACCTCCATGAAAATTACGTCATTGTCCCTGCAGATAAAGCTTCTAACAACATATTGTTTGTGTGTAAGAAACACTATCTCGACTGCCTTGTGAAGGAGATGGGCATCGACAGTTCATCTGGAAACCCTATTTAAATCCCTACTACAATATCGAGGGATGAGATTGTAAAAAATCACGCTTCAGTTTTAGCATCATTTGGCATTAAAGCCAATGATGAAAACAATCAACTCCCTTACATCTACTGGGTACCTAAACTTCATAAGAATCCATACATACAGAGATTCATTGCCGGGTCTTCGGGATGCACCACTAAACCTCTTTCACAGTTCCTGACAACTTTGTTGACCGCAGTCAGAGTTGGCCTGAAAAAATTACTGTAATAAAGCTTACTCTTAAAGCGGTGTGAATCAAATGTGGATTCTTCAAAATTCAAAAGATCTTCTTGAAAAGCTATCCTCAACCAGTCTTACCCATTACCACAGCATTCAAACCTTTGACTTTTCTACTCTTTATACAACCCTACCACATAATAAGCTTAAAACAGTAATTGCAGATTTAATACACCAATGTTTCTGCACTAAAAATGGAGAACGCAGATACACCTATTTAGTGATAGGGAAAGACAAGACATATTTTGTTAAGAACCACACTGATTCAAACAAGAAGTACACTGACTAGTAAGTAAGTAATCAAAAATATATAAATAATACTTAATCGATTTACTTGAAAAAAAATACAAAAATACCGAAGTCGCAGAAAAAAAGTAAATTTCGTTATGCTGTACACGTGCAAACGTAAAACTTTTAGGTCTGATAAAATCAAGTTGGAATTCTTGTCCACAAAGCATTACGATGTTCATTATAAAATGTTTATAATGTTTTTGGAAAGATCAGCTTTAAGTTCTAACAACTACCTATCGGTCTTAGTGTAGACTCCATAAGTTTTTTTTAAACAACAGAAACTGCTAGATCTACATTATTTTTTGGACTAACACCTCGAAATTTACGAAAATGGTCATCTCAGTACTAAAATGTACGACAAATGGGACGTCTTAATTTCAAAATTATTAACTTCCCTAACATGGACAGTAATATTCCAACTTCTCCTGCTTACATAGTGTACGTTTCACAGTTGATTCGTTACGCGAAAGCCAGAACCGATTATGCAGACTTCCTCCTTTCTCACTGTTATCGCCGTGACCGCCTTATTATTAAAGCTTCAAAATATTCCTTCTCATACGATCATTGAAAAGTTCTTTAATAGACACCAGTTCCTTGTGGAAAAAATTAAAGTTTCGGTCCCAACTGATTCAAGATTCATTATTTACTTAGTACTGCGATGAATGTTTCTTTACACTGTCTCCGACCTTTCAATAAAAATGCTGTTGAGTTGCTTCCGGATACTACTTCAATGGAAGGGGGGTTTGGCGCTCCATAAAACCGGTTCAATCCATCATTTCTTTTTAAATGCCTGTTTCAAGTCAGGACCATTGTGGTTGACAAATATTCCAGTGTTTTTTTTTCCCTCTTTGTCTTCTTGCCTTTTAGATTTTGGCTCTTGACAATTCTGTTCGGTAATTTTGTTATTACTTCAATTTTTGAAACCAAAGTAATTTTTATATCATTCATAAATGTAAAATGGACGGATGGATCTACACATGTCCGTCTCTACATCATCCAGTCAATACTTGTATTTGTTATAAAACCTCTATGTGAATATTTGAATATAATTACATTTCATGAATATTCATTTGAATTCCGTCAATTTGATAGGTGAACTTCGCTCACGTGGCATATCAATGTGAAGTTGCAATTCCCATGAAACACATTTGATCATATCACCACGTGGCGGACGAATTAGTAAAAAAGAATCCCATTGTACATGACGTACTAACCGCCGCGCTTCATTAAAAATGTGCTTCGGTCAACACTTTCATACCCCAATGAAACTTCAAAATAATGCATTCAATTTTTAAATAATTCTATATTACATAAAAAGGTCAACATTTTGTCCGTTTTCCAATATTTCCGAAACATCTATCTAAGTGATCTGTTGCCGGTCAACAGATGTCGATATGTTGTTCGCTGTCAGTCTGTTCACCATAATGTCTCAGTTCATTGTTTAACGATGTCACACGGTTAACAACGTCACATGGTTAACGACTTCACATTGAAATCAGGTTGTTGTCATAATGGCCTTGGGAAACAGTTTAGTCTTCTAGATCAACAAAACGGTTATCGTCTTCAGTCAATAACTGTATACGCTTTTGCCTTCAAGTTTATAGCTATTTTACCATATGTTTTCAAAAACGTGCCATTACAATCATGGTTGATGAACAGGATGAAACACGTGAGTTTTTGTTAATTAATAAATTAGATTGCATGTTAACCATGTTTACATTAACACTTTCTTCTTTTGAACGTCCATATATATTGAAAACTTCCATGATTGATCTGATAATGAATATAGGGTGTTCGTAGACTTACGACAATTAACGAAAATCGGTATACCAATAAGAGTTTGATGTTGTACAAATTTTATGGAGAAATGGTGTATCACATCGGAAAATTCATGGTAGTTGATATATACTCGGGACGATTTTAATATATTTTGTAGTGCTTCATGCAGGTTAGTTTTCAAGTCTTCTTGCAATTTACGCACTGAATACCGTGTGGTTGTGGATATGTTGTGATTGAACCATTAGTCTTTTTGTGGGACAACGGATGACAGCGATTGTAAGAATTTTCCAGTTAATGTTATGTTTGTTGACAATTCTTCATTCATATGTATTTAATAATATGAATCCTGTCACTGAAATTGAGACAGTTATTCCTCCTTCCAACTATACAAGCGTTCCTATCACAAAAGTACTGAATAATGACAACAGGCGAAAGACGTTTATTGTCTAATGTTTGGGTGATGAACTCGAATACATATAAACACCCCAGTCATAACTGGTTGTAACCCTACAACTGGTGAATTTAAGGACATTGCTCTTCAGCTACAGACAATATTTTGTAAGAAAACATCGCTTCGTTCTTCATGTTATGTCTGATAATCAGAAAATGATTAAGTCCTGGAAATAGTACACTGAAAAGTTTCACATAGTACACCAACGGTCATGATATATATATATATATATATATATATATATATACATATAGCCGGTTACAATTTCATCGGATCAATTGTTCAGTTAACAAGGGCTATAGTCAAAATAACGATGTAGAATTTCGGAGGAGAAAAATATACGGCAATGTCATGCACAACCAAAACAAAAGATCCACAGAATATAGAATACATTCACAAAATATTTAAAACATTATACAGTTATTGACTGGGTCCGAAAACAACAGCTGTTTTGTTTGACTCGAGGACTGAACTGTTGCACGAAGCCGAAGGCTGAGTGCAACAGTTTAGTCAGAGGGTCAAACAAAACAGCTGTTGTTTGAGGACCCAGTCTATAACTGTTTTGTTATACCTTTTCATGTTCAATGAATACGCTCCATTTCATCTGAATACAATTCACGTCGCCAATTTGCATGTGCAGACGACAGGAGATCATGTGATATGGGCGTGATATTTTTGAACCAATCAAAATAAGGCAGGTGGTCAACAGATCGGTGTCGGTCAACAGACTGAAAACTGTTGACTGGTCAACAGATCGTTTTTTGGTTTGAGAAATANAATGCATTTATATAAGGAAAATATTATAAGGTATAACAATATAGCATATTATGTCAAGCATATAACATATAACTATGCAATGTTTTAGCCGAGTTTAATAAAAAGTTGATTAAATATTTAAGGGATTACTTGATAGACATTTTATAATCCATTCAATGATTATACATTTTAAGCACCACAATTTTTCATTATATTTAGGTGTTATTTGAAATAAACCATTATATCTTCGTGTGAAAACTGATTGAGTATAAATGATTTTACTCTTGCCTCAGGCTTATCAAGGGAGCTATAAATGTAGTTACTTTGCAAAGCTTTTGCGATACAAGGTCAATTAAATCTTCTGTAAGAATTAACTACAGCACCCACAGTGTGAACTTTCTAAAAAAATGACACTGACATAAGTGCTCCGGACGAGTAAGCATAACAAAATATTGAAAAAAACTGTAAATTTGTGAATTTCTGTAGGGATGTCAAGAAACAAAGACTTAACAAATTTCCCCGATCAACATTTTCTGAAAGAGTTCCCTTTTTTTGAAAAAATCTTGCTTAAAAGTGCTCTTTAGTTTAATTTTTACTCCGTTCGCTGGGGAGGGGGTAGGGATATTGCTGCAAAGAATTTGAAGTTGATATTGGGAAAAGAAAAGTTAAAGTCACACCTTTCAAGATTTCAGACGTCCGTTTTCGTTAATTTTAAAGTGAAAGGTCAAAAAGGTCATTGCAGAATTAGATGTATCCTTTGTCTCACTAATTTAAAGCTCACTGGGATATATCTACAACCATGTAAGTCTACATTATATTCTAAGAAAAACGACTGTAGAATACCGAAGGAACAAGGAGGTGGTATTTTAAAATGTCTAAGTCAAAAGACATGGCCAAAACAAGAAAACAGAAAACAATGATATCGAATAGCTACAAAACACAAAAACACAACATTCAAAACCATGGCACTCGCAGTGTGAATTCCAATGAAACTGAGAGTGACGCTAGCTACCCTGGAACGTCATAGTCTTTACAGACGTAACGGCACTACAATTGTTCTTCATCCAGTAATTAGACTCCGTTTTTATGAATCTTATTGTATGCTGACCGTTACCTCCATATCAAAACAGGAGACAAGATTTACTGTTGTTAAGACTCAATCTCAATAAATAAATATTTATCGCATTTATGAAACAACTGTAACGGAAGCATATTTACTAGACAAGGGTTACGATCTGTTCCTTCCCTCTTCACTTGAAGAGGAGGAGTGGATGGTAGTTCTTGGCTAGCGAAGATGTTACGGAAGAAGAATACTGCGTTTATTACAAAATATAGAGACATGGCATTTCGTGCTCCGTATACAGCACCAGTCATACTATCGGTGAGTAAAACAAAAAGTAGTCAATTAAGTAGTATGAGGAGATGGAGTGAATTGCAAATTATAAAGAATCGTAGAGTGTGGAAATGAAAAAAAATAAAGCAACTGACAAATCGCTATTCTGACAATGACTTGCTGGGTCCTGAATCAGTTTGAATTGTATTAGCTCTACTTATTTCATTCTTTTGATATTTCGTAGCGGCAAAATATTGCAATGTTTTAAATCAATGTTAATTACGATTGCATTAATTGTACATATTCCAGTCACGGTTAGAATTATAAAATGCAGTCAGTGTTAAAATTGTGTACTGTTAGCCAACCGTACGAGTGATAACGTTTGTACCCCCACTTGACGGGAAAGTTTCAATCCCGGAAAAGATAACACTTTAATTATGAAAAGGGCTATTGCTGACGATTTTCAATTTTCATTTACAAGCTCTAAACTCCCTATTATTTTAATTAAATGACATCAACTTTTCTTAAAAGTACGTATTTGTCAATCAAAGTGAGTTGAACAATTAGATAACACAAGTTATCATAAACAAATACCACTAATCTGCAAAATTCGCAAATTTTCACACTGGCGCCTATTAATGATACTATATCAATATCATTGATTTGATAAAAGGCTTAACAAATGATTAGAAAAAAATGTAAACAGACCGAAAAACTGCTGTATAATGTGGATTGTGTACCATGCATACTTTGCCAAAGGATCAATTTTATTGAATCTATATCCGCTATTTACAAAACTGTTTTCCATTCTGCACCAGTAATCCATCCCCATGATCATAGATGTATTAGCCAATACATCTATGCTATGACATAATGTCAGTATTATTAGTTTCAAATTCAATTCAAAAAATAAAAAGAACAATCATGGACATGATCACCAATATACCTATTAAAACATGAGCAATAATTTGGAGCTTTCTTCAGATCAAAATTCAAAGACAACGTTTTTTTCTTTTTCTTTATTTAATCCAATCTAACAGTTCATAGGCAAACGAATGCTGACGCAAAAAGAGAGGAGGTACTTCTGAAAACAAAATCACAGCAATTTAAAATTGTGGTTTTCCTACAGCTTTGCTTCATATACAAATTCAAATAAACCTAAAATCAAACAATTACACTTATATCATTTGTATATACAAGAAATTGTATTCCACGATCCACAAGGGAACCTCGCACACGCACACACACACACACACAACAAACATGAAGAACAGAAGGAACTCGGGACAGCCGGACTTGTACTGGCACGAGCACAAGCCACTGGAAGGCTTAAACAGGTTTATGGGTACCCAAATCTCCACTTTCTCTATTCCCTATAGTATGATAAACATTTGATTAAAACCAAATACAAGTAGTTTACTAACTACAAGACCACTATCTTGAAAAAATAAAATAAAAATGAGACAAAACGTCATTTGTAAATTTTGTTGAAAACTAAGGAGTATCTCCCTCATGCATAGCTCTGTCCTTAGCTTATTTTGGCTTTACATTTAGATCATAATGGTTATTTGTTCTCTATCAGTTTTTAAATATCTTTGAGTATATGGTCTTCCAAACGTTGAAGACCTAGATTTTATCTGCACTGAAGAGACATAATTTGTCGAAATGCGCATATGCAGAAAGGAAATTCACAGTAACCTCGGTATTTAGTTATTTGGAAAGATGGGTCAAGAGAGTAATCGGCACTAAGGAGCCTAGTCTGCTGGTAAAGCACTGTAGTACTACGGAAGACACTTCCCAGTGTTTATCAAAGAATCATCATGTAGTTCAGCAGAGATCAGCAATATCAGCGAGAGGCCACTATACGAGATAAATCTTCTGGTCATTGTGCCTTTTTAGGGGATTTGTTCAGAATGTGTTTTTGAAACAACAAATATTTTTCCTCTATTTTAAACAGTTCTTAATTGTTACAGTTTACGTTACGAGTCAAAGCTTCTCATTACGCTGGAGGACCTGTTGCGTTAACTTATTTACCCAGGGTAAAAAATAGTTGCATAATATATTACTTTATGAAGATAATTTAAAAAAATACTGAAATATTTTTCTTTATTACAGCTAAATCACAATTTTCATTTTCTGCATTTACCTGTTCGTTTGATTGTTTGAAAATAATATCAAAAACATCAATTGTATTGTTCTATACTCAAATGCACAATAAGGTTTATATAGAACAAAATTTAATAATGTTAAAACGTAATTTTACCATCTTTAATAACATGGGGGTAATAACAAAATTACCGAACTGAATTGTCAAGAGCAAAAGTCCACCAGGACAAAGGACAAAACATGTGGAAACCACCGGAAAATTGTCAACCGCAATGATCCTAACTTGATACAGGCATTTCTAACAAAATGGTTGGTTAAAACGGTTTTATAGCGCGCCAAACCTTCCCTTCCAATGCGGTAGTGTACGGTGAGGATTTGAGGATGGGGAATTCTCTTAAGATTAGGTATTTACGTGTCAAATCTTCTATAAAACTTCTTAAACGTATGAATAATTTGTGAAATGCTGCAAAAGTTCGAAAGTGACAGAAAAGTAACGTATATCAAAGTTGATCAAACGCGTAAGTTGGAGCAAGATGACTGTCGAGAAAAGGAAATTGTTACAGTGGAATCGAAAGACCTCCTTTCATCATAAATTTGAGTTTTTTTTATTGATGATAGTTAGAAAAAGAAAAGGGCAGTATTTAGAATCACCGCTTGCATGCGCATGACCATGTACTTTACAGTGATCACTATTTATCAGCAAATTTGGTTTCAATACGATTAGCAGTAAATCCATGTATGGACCTGTTATTATTGGTGTAGAAAAAAATTAATGCAACGTCTAAAAAATTATGAGCACTGGTTTACATAGTATGATAATAATGGCTTAATTGGATCTTGCCTAATCGCTCAAAGGAGACAGTGGAACTGAGAAATTTTTTGCAAAATTGGATTTTGACAAATTTGCAGATGGAACACTGAAGGATGAAGATTCTGAGTGGACGTTCAAACAAATACAAATATGTTTAATTGCGTATATTTTTTCCTGTTCCTAGCGAATTTTTATTAACATACAGGAAACGCACTCCTTGGCGTTAATACTGGGAATCTTGCCCTTTATACAATCACCATACCTGACATAAAACACAATCCATACCAAGATTCATTTTTTAAGAACTTCTGGTGAGCTCCACGTGGAACAGATTTTCAAATGTTTTGATTGTAGCTGCACTGATGACATGGATGATGTGTAAATTCATCGAAATGGGGTCTTATCTGCAACATTAAAATTCTAATGTAGTTGCGTGTGTCGCTCAAATTAAGTAATCATCAGATTCCGCCGTGGAAAGTTATTTCGATAATATCACATACTTGAACTCTAACTCGGTTGGTCTTTTACTTTAGACAAATACATTTATACATGTATATCTGAAATTCAGCCCAGAGGTTTGTTCCGTCTTCGGGACTCGAACCTTCGCTAGCGCTGTATGACAACTATGGCAACACCATGCACCTGCACTTTGTCAGGTGCCCTTTACCACTCGCCTACCTAGGCTATATATAAACATGGCTTTAGGTAACTCGTATTTAGGTAAAATAAAGGTTGTAATGATGCATGATACCGAGTGTCTGAAGTCAAAGACCATCCGAGTGTGAGTATTATCGAATTTATCAAATCATTTTTAAACTTGTTAATTTGAGCATTACATTTTAAGTGAATGCAAAACTGCATCAATATTTCAATGTTCCAGATAAGGCTCCATTTAAATTTTTCGGCTCATCATTGCAACTTGAAGAAACCCATCGGAAAACCAGTCCGAAGTTTAGTCTCCTCGAAGATTCTACAAAATGAGTTTAGGTGCATATATAAGACAAATCCTCATCCTAAGACAGCTGTTAGAAAAGCACATACGGAGTATTGTAGTATTACAATAGAGTATGAGAATATCGGAATGTTACGTTTGAACCTCGTTGTATTTAATGAACACAATTCTAATATGGGTACAATGGAAACCATGACGACTAGCCATATGAAAAATGAGCGACTTCATAACAGTCTTTTCGCTGAAATTGACGACGTCACAATATTTTTTTTGCACAAAAACGTTAGTAAATCTGAAGTAATGGCTGTACTGTAGGTCCGCTCAGATTATGAAATGTCATATTAGAATCGAAATAATTCATGTTCGCCGGTGGTTTGTAGTCGATTTACATATGGGTGTCCATTATTTTCGTTTATTTAACCCCTCGCTCCGCTACGCTACGCTCTGGGTAAAATATTAACGAAAATAATGGCTACCCTATCTCCAACAAATCACCGGCGCCCATGAATTACTTCTTAATTTAAAGTGGAGACAAACAGAATGTGACCTAAGTTAAAACTGCATGTATGTATTACCATCTTTGGTTTAGGCTTGACGGGTCTTTTTATATAACATCTATCTTCATAACTAGACCTTTATCTTAAAAATTAATTTTAGTTATGACTTATTCAGTTGGCTTGCTTAGTTATTTGATTTAAAAAAATGTAAAATCCTAGAAAATTCATCATTTCAGTGTTAATTGATATGACAGAGTCGTATTGGATATGTGTTTTCTTTAATTCATATCATTTAAAATTTGCAATAATTAACGTTTTAAAATATTTATCAATTTAGGTCTTTTTTACTTTAATTTTTAAAAAGGGATATAATTGGATTTTCTCCAGATAAATATTGTTTATTGTTATCAATATTTGAAGTTTTCTACAAATATTTATTTACCACTTCTAATGTATTGTTACTGTGTGCTTAGTTGTATTTGTCTATATCTGAAGCTTTTTATGACGTGGTTTTTGTCCATAATCACAGCCAAGACCTTGCCTATTTTTCTCACTTTTTGTTCTTTCACAGCAAGCTACTATTTTACTTTGGATAATTGTCACGTTACAATGTATACATGTCTACATTTGGGAGACGACCATTTGATTTTCGGGGGGGGGGGGGGNTGATTGGATGATTTTGTAAATTATTTTAAATTAATTAATCTTTGTTGTGACAGTGAACGATATTATAATCCCATTTATCCAACTTTTTAATAAAATATACATTACAGGTAGAAATTAAAAATTGGATAAAAGGGAAAAGGTAATATTACTAATTAGAGCTTGGGTCAAGTGTGGAACAAAAAATATGCCAGAAAATTAAGCCCATGTGAAAATTGTATTTATTTTATATATAGTATGTAGTGAAATTTCTGGAGTCACTTAGGTGTATTTATCAGTCACCATTTTTAAACTCTTGTTCTTTTTTTATTTTTTATTTTTTATACGACCGCAAAAAATTTGAGGTCGTATAATGGTATGGTGCTGTCGTCGTCGTCGTTGTCGTCCTTCGTCGTCGTCGTCGTCTGTAGACACTTTTGTTTTTTGTCAATAACTTAAGTTCCAGTTGGCCAATCCCTATGAAATTTTAACACAGTGTACTTTGGCACAAAAGGAAGGCTAGGATTTGTTTTGGTTATTTTGGCCCCTCCCGTTTTTAAAAAAGGGACCAAAAAGGGCAAAATTTAGTGTTTTCACATATTTGGCTGTAGAATATTTATTATCTATTGGATTTTGATAGGGTTTCTTTCAGTGTGTTCCTAATTAGATTTCCTATCAGTAGTATGACAACGGATTTTATGTGGCATGTACCGTTCACGAGATAAATTCGGACAATACCTCCCATAATAATAAAGTCACAGTTATATCAAGTGCTTAGAAATTGGATATCCAACTGCGGGGCATCATATGTGTCTTACAGACACAAACAGAGTAGCTAAATTTTATCCAAAACTGGAATATATACTTGGATGATGGCAGCGGGGGCATTTGTGCTCTCTAGTTTTGTATTCTTTTACTTTGTTCCTTTTATTCATTCATTTGCATTTTTTATTTTTTTTTTTATAAAATTGTGATTTTGTTTTTGTTTTATTATTTTATTGTCTATTCTTAAATTTAATTCAAAATCTAGCAACTTATCACTTCTTTTTGTCAAGAATTCCTTAAATTGAATTCAAATCTACGCATGTTACAAAATGTACATAACTTTTTATTTTTCTTAATTTTGATCCATGGAACAATTTTTGTTAATTAATTTGCTACACCATTAGTCTCAAGTACTAAATAAACATACCCCTAGGCAATTAAATAAAAAGTTGGATAACTGGGAATAGTGATTTTTAAAAAGTTGGATAAATGGGAAGACACCCATGAAAGCATGAGAAAAAAATAATTTGATTTTGATTTGAAAGAAAATGGTTTTGCTAAATTTAAAATAAGCATTAAAATTTGGTAAAAAAAATAAGTTGTTGTCGATAGATAGAAAATGCATATTTTTTCTAAGCAAAACAGCCCCCTTAAAAATCAAATGGTCGCCCGCTTAATACCAACAGCGTATAAATTAAGATTTCCAATGTAAAAGTGTTCTATTAAAATGATTTGTACTACGATATAACATTATATAAATAATATATAGCTATAGGAGAGTGACAGGGCAAAATTTTACCCCGAGAAAACATTGTCATCCGATGCAAAGCAGCTGTAGACATTTTTTTTTCAAGGGGTAACAATCTGCTCTGCCACCCTGCCAGCTATATGTTTAAAATAAAATGAAATATTTAAAATACTGAATGTTTTTTTTTTTATTTCATTCATTTTTCATTCGTTTGCCTTCTTTAAGCAATAAAATTTACCTCGGAGGTCTTCAACAAGGGTTTATTGCATCGCATTCCGACAAGTCGAGTCCACCTACATTGGCTTAAGCCTGTTTTGTGCTTAATATTTTTCGTCATTATATTTCACAAACAGCTTAGTATAATCATGTATGTAAAAAAAACATGTAGCTTGTTGTGATACATTTTACCCATTTGTTAAACTATATATATGGATAAATTGTTTTTTCTTGTATAGATAAACAGCATTCGTTTCATTCGAAATAGGTCCTTTGACAGAAGAAAAAAGTAAATATATAAATTTGACACACGATTGTTATGTTGGCTTGACAGCTGTAATGAGGAGAATTTAAACAGTGGTTTGAATGAAAATTAGCATTCAAACATCGCATATGATTCATTAAAGACGGAAGGACCAAAAGTTTTTATACTTATATGAAAAATTCTAATAGTCTTCGTCATTAAAGGTAATTCAGTTGCTATATACTGAACCTTTGCTGGTTTGATGAAGAGGTTTACACCCGGTGAGTTATGTTTCAGCTACATCAGGCTGCCAAGTTAACCAGACAACAACCAATTAAAGAATCCATTTGGTCCGCCTTTCGGTTTCGGCATTTAAATCCAATGAAACAGTTCCGGTTTTATCAACCCAACACAGGAAGTGTTGTTCATCCTGAACACAGTTCATAAAACTGTTCATATTTAAAATTACTAGTACTAGGTCGTTGTTTATTGTGACTAATGCACTAATTTTGTTGGAATTCAAATATATACAATGAGTTGTGTATTGTTAGCCGACTGTTCGAGTAATAACCGGAAGCGAGGAATGTTTGTATCTCCATCTGATTTCAGAGTTCCAATCCAGGAAAAGATAACAACACTTTTTGAAAAGCGCTATAAATGTACGGTATAATCGGGGCAACGAGATTTGAGAAAGAGACGTTGATGTAACGTTGTTCGACATCAGCTAATGTAACCAGAAAATAAGTATATGCAAGATATATATATAGTAAAATTTCGATCGTTTAATTTTCACCAAAACAGAAAAGAAAGAAAATAAGTATATATGCAAGATATAGTAAAATTTTCTGTCGTTTAATTTTCACCAAAAAAACAGAATAGAAAGAAAATAAGTACATGCAAGATAAAATAAAAGTTTAGAAAAATCAATGTTCCGTTTCTTTTTTTTCTAAATTAAGAATGAGTCAAGAATGAAGTAGGCCTATGTAAAAACAAATAAAATTGTTGAGTCTACGCTTGAAATAATTTCCCTTGCAAGAAATCTGACTTTTATATATATTTTCAGTATTTTCAAAAGTCCGGCATTGCATTAAATGTAGAGTTTTACTTTTTTTTCCTCATTGACCGCTCCCGACAGACATATTTTAGCTGCGATCGATGTTGCTCAACATTTTTGTCAGGAATACCGCTTAAGTGCACACTAGGGGCCTTCTAGATTTCGCTTGAGGGGTTGAATATTGTTCACCTCTGGTTGCGAACTTAATATGCAAAATCCCGAATCCCGTTAGGGAATCGCTTGACGGATTGTTTTGGCATATTTGGATCAAATTATATGACAAAACAGACGTTCCCAACAATTCAGGCGGGATAGATAAGATTCAAACCACACTAATTCACAGAGAGTCCTGTGGTTGTATACCCTCAACTATAAATTGATAGTTTAAATATTTCTGTAATAATCGACTGCATCTATAGCCTTACCTTCATTTATTTTTTTTACTTTCTTTCTTTAGATTATTCCCGTGATCCCGATGTTAAATTGATAAAATCCCGATTTTCGATGCAATAATTTCCCGAAATCCCGGGCTTAAATCAAACAAACCCCGGAATCCCGACCTTAAAAACGTCCAATCCTGGCATCCTGAAAAAGCCCCCCCCCCTCATAAAAAGCTCTGTCCTTGATACACTGGAGTTTTCTGTGTATCGTGTGTGTTTTTGTCACATGTACATTCACTCCATATCCTTTCATATTTTTCTATTTATCAGAGTTAATACACTCTAACTGAATATCGGGTGGTTATTTTTATGACAAAATATTCATTTATTGTGTGTAAAAAATATACTTACCTTTAAGGGAAAGTAAAAAACTGAGTTATCTCCCCATACCCTAGGT
>MJUU01013441.1:14537-37797 GCA_002080025.1 Modiolus philippinarum | reverse complement strand
GGGCATATCCTTGATGCATATTATACATCATACATAGTTTTCAGCGTTTTCTACTAACGCTTAATTTTTCCCAAGCTGTTTCTCTGTACAGAGAGTCATTGCTAGCGTAGACAGTTAATCCGGTAACTATCCTGGCGGCTTCCAACTGGAGTTTTTCTAGTCTATCATTGTCCGTCTGTGAACAGTTATCCCACACTACACAAGAATATTCTAACAGAGTTCTAATAAAAGTTAAATAGTTTTTTCCAGGAAGTCCCTTTTTAAAATAAACTTCAGCTTTCTTAAGACACATATTAGTATTGAAGCCTTCAATAAGATATAATCAATATGGCAAGTCCATTTTCCATCAGAACTAAAAACGACGCCTAGGTGTTTGAGTGTGGTAACAGGCTGTATCTCGATTTGACCAAAATTGAAGTCAATATTTCTATTTTGTCCGGGTTAAGCCTTAATTAGCTAGTTGTCACTCCACTTTTTTAGATTAGATAGGTCAGTATTAACCATTCCTTGTAGAGTTGGTAAATCTACAGATGAATGTCCAAGAGAAGTGTCATCTGCAAAAAGTCTACAAATTCTGACAGTATGATCAGCCAAATCATTCACATAAATCAGAAATAATACTAATAGAGGTCCAAGCAAAGAACCTTGTGGCACACCTGCCTTTAAAAGTCCAATAGAGGATTCTGTATTATTTAGTTCAACTTTTTGCTTTCTGTTTGATAAGTAACTTTCAAACCATACCAAGACGTCAGCCACTATACCATATATTTTCAATTTATATAATAAACCTCTAATCCAAACCCTATCAAAAGCCTTACTCACGTCACAAAAAGTCAAACCAAGAGGTTTAATTTCTATTTTGAGTGTGGAAGTTATCCATGGTTTGTCATTATGTCGTATAGTTACTGTCCTGGTTGGTATATATTCTTTTGCTATGTCAAGAAACTTGCTAGTAAAATTGTCACAAATGTCATCTACGTAATCGTTGTCATTGATTATAGCGTCCCAATCTGTATCGGAAATACTCTGTCTAAAATTGTCAAAGTCACCGCGATTGTAATCCCAAACGTTACGTGTAAAAGACTTTGTGATTCTAAAGTTGCAGTCAATGACCACCGATACATCTATCTATAGGTATGGTGCCATATTCAATGGTACGTATGCTGTCAGCCACAAGAACTGCATCTAAGCAAGAAGATGAACTCGTACTGAAATGAGTTGGTGATTTAATTACGTTAACTAGCCCATTTAATTCTAATACGTCGTTTACATGGGTGGGAAAACGTTTGAGAAAGTCTATATTAAGATCACCAAGAAAATTATAATATTAGTGGATACATCGAAGGCTAGTCCAATGGACTGGTTTAATAGGCTCCAGTAGTTTCTATCTGTAAATTGGGGGGATCTATATGATATATTCAATAGAGTTTTAAATGGCTTGGTAAAAATTTCAACCCAAATACATTCGAGTCCTGGTAGTTCCAGGTCTTGTCTCCGGTTGATCTTTATATAATCTTTGTGGTAGAACATCATACCTCCATCTAAACCAATACCTATTCCTGTTCTGTATTTCCTAATGATTTTGTCATAACCGGGTAACAGTAGTTCATCGTTTTGAACCAAGTCATTTAAATGTGTTTCGGTAAAACAAATGGCATCGTGTTCGAGTAGATATGAAAGAGAATATACATTGTTTCGTATACTTCTAACATTAAGATGAAAAATAGTCAATCCACTTGAAACTGTCTCATTTGTTTTGGGACCGGGGTTTATGCTATATCGTCTGCAAGTAGAAGGACTAAAAACAGAAATAGTGCAAACTGGATGTATCAATAGTCAGTCTACATTTTTTTGAGACAGAAAAAGACACACGTGAATAAAAGTTTGATTAAAGCAGCAAGTTCTCTGAAGATATAAATATTTGAAGTGACTTCTTTAAGCCCCCCCCCCCCCAAATGAATTGGTTTAGCAGTAAAACATTCCAATTGATGCCGTTGTACTTGAAGTTAAATATGTACAAAAAAGTTATGATACAAATGCATATTATATAGTTACACTTGAAGTTAAGTTATTGCAAAATAGTTGATACAAATGTATGTTTGTATAGTAATACTGGAAGTTAAATTATTGCTAAAGAGTTCTGATGCAAATGTATATTATTACAAAATAGTTCTGATACAAATGTATGTTTATATAGTTATACTGGAAGTTAGATTATTGCCAAAGAGTTCTGATGCAGATGTATACTATATAGTTATACTTGAAGTTAGATATTTACAAAAAATTATGATACAAACGCATATTATATAGTTAAACTTGAAGTTAAATATTGCAAGACTTCTGATGCAAATGTATATAATATAATGAGACTTGAAGTTAAATTACTACAAAAAAGTGCTGATACAAAATGTATGTTTATATAATTAGACTTTAGGTTAAATTATTACAAGGAGGTTCTGATACAAATGTATGTCTATATAGTTATACTTGAAGTAAAATTATTGCAAAATAGTAATTAGACAAAAGAGTTCCGATACAAATTTATTTAAATCATTACAAAAAAGTTATGATACAAATGTATATTATATTATTAAACTTGTAGTTACATTATAACTAAAGAGCTATGATGCAAATGAATATCATATAATTAGACTATTTAGTATGAAAAATATTAATTTTATATTTCAGTCAAATCTTCGAAGCAAGACATTTGCAGATTCTAGACAGAAAAAGCCATGAAAATTGTCATTATATACAGAACGTTATTTTTCATAAATTTTTCCTACTTTATTATCCTTTTTCTACGACTTAAACTGAAGGGCGTACTTTCTAAACAAATTAGAGAAACAGTTTAAACAAATGAATTTCATCATAAATAATGGCCTGTTACAGAGTGATGTTTTACGGAAATGGATAATTGTTAGTAGCTTTTTTACCAGCGATGCAGACAATTTTAACAAGATGTAGTACTGGAATATAATAAGGTAAAGCACTTCCTTATCTTCCCTCGACAGACTCGGGAGATAAAGATTTATCTCCTACAAAAATTATGAATCATTACTAATCATACCTCATATTAAATATTGAATACACTCTTTTAATAATATTAATATTTCCCATTTTAAAGTTATCCCTTCATTTGATTGAATCAATACTGGCAAACAAAAACACAATAGTCTAAATGAAAGACTTAAATCTGCAATTTCGGGCATGACCACATGATCGCTTTCTAAGAAATCGGAAATGAGAACCCCACTACTCTTTTTCTTGTTGTGAGTTGTTTTGAATGTTCACAATTTGTTCTTATAAGTTGGAATTTCCCCGATATTTCATGTTACTCAATCCAACTTTATTGTATCGATGACACTTTTAACGGGAATCAAAGTTCTGTTAGTTTAGATGGAACATTAATGACGCGCAACTTTGATCAATTATATTTTTGTCGTGAATCAGAAGGAATCGAATGTCAAAGCGTATTCTAGGGCAACCATGTTTAATTTAGCCTCGATTTAGATCGAATTTCATTAAACGATTAATGTCGGACGTATACATATCCTAATATTTCAAACACAGAAAAGTATTCCAATGCGTTGTCGGCCAAGTGTTAGAACTCTTCTCTTCTTGTGTAAAAGACCTAGAAACAAAAAGAGCTAACAAAAACATTTTGTGACCATCCGCATTTTGTTTGTAAAAAGAAATGTCTAAGCAAATACGCCTCTCTCGTTAAGCACCAAATAGGACCTAAACCTTATATCACTACACGGCATTGCGACCAAATATCACATTTGAATTAATTACCATTTCTAAGATTACCCTATCTTGGTCGAATTGTTAAAAAATGATTTAATCTGTGAACAGAAAGTCTGAAAACGCATCTCATAATATTATATGCTGACAAAAATTTACCATTGCAGAGATAACCGACTAACATTAACCCCTATAACGCTGATATCAAAATTTCCTGACAAATTTGAAAACTCAGTCCACACAGGACATAGCTATTAAATTTCAACTTTATTTCTTTAATCAATGACTGAAATCGCGTTAGAAAAGGATATTCTCTAATGTTGAAAAAATCAAAAATAAAGTAAATCGGTAAACAGGAAGTAGCTTCCCTGCACATGTATGTATTCAAAGATCTTTAAATGTGTCATGATCACAAAAAAATAAAACTTTTGACAAAATCTCTTTGCGATTCATGAAATATATTCTTTAAGACGAAGATGTACTCTATAATGCTTAAAACATTGAGAATCAACAAATGTTTGTAAACAAGAAGTAATAATATATGTCTTAGATACTGCATGATAATACAACAAAAGGCAATTTATTTCCTATTTCGTCACAACAAAGCATAGCGGAAGGAATTCGATGTCTCAATAAAGACGCTCATATTACGGCATATGTTTTGGCATTATGGGCGATGCTAATATATTCCAAATTTGGTTTCCTGTGTTTACCTCGGTAAAACAAGTTAAGTTTACAACTCCTGTATGCAAGTAGCAATTAACCCATTTATCTTCCCATTATCTCGTGTATTTATAAATATGTGCATTACTTTCATTTGCAATTGTAATTGAATTGTGATATTCAACTTTACAGATAACTTTGTTAGAGGACATGCAAGGTCATTTATATATAAGATTTAACCTTACTATATGATACCAAAGGAGCTGAAAGAAAGTCAAAGTATATGATCTTTTATTTATATCTATAATTATACATCACCTTTAACTGCATTATCCAAATGTCTTCTAACTAGTTTCGACAACCTATATTTCCTAAACACCCCTTAAAGACACATTTTGAACGTTCAACCCGATTTCATCAAAGGTTTTTGTCGTAGCCTAGTTTCGAGGGTCGACTTTTGCTATGGATTAACTATTATAATCATTGTAAGCTGAAAAGCTTTAATGTTCCATGACTACAAATATTTCAGACAACATACATATACAATGACAAAATTTGGCCATATGTTCGGAATTTATTGATCCACGTGAGAGGGGGGACACGGGGTGTTTGTTCTCCCATTTCCCACATTTTTTGACATTTTTTTTCCATTTCCCACAATTTTTGGGCCTCGTTTCCCAATTCCCAAACTTTTTTTCGTTTTTTCCATTTCCCACTTGTTGTTTTTTTCCCATTTCCTTTATTTTTTTCACCATTTTTCCCATTTCCCTAAATTTTTTACCCATTTTCCCCATTTCCCAAAAGCGTGTCACCCCCCTCACATGAAACAAAGTCTATACAAATACATGGTATCTTTACCAGATGTCTTTAATCGCCGTTTCTCAAACTAAGATTCAATACTTTATTCATTTTGTCAAACACTTCTCGGCGTATACGGTTGGATTCCTGCCTTCTTTTTTCAGATTCCCTTACACATACTGACCGTTATTCGAATATGTCAACAATACAATGAACATTGTGGCTGTAACCAGTCTGATGGAATGGTATTTCCCATAAAGTTATGATGACTCGTAAGGTCAAATCAAAGTCATTTACTGGAAAGAAATCACGTCTTGGGGTTGCTACGTTCGTAGTTTTACTTTGTGTCATATATTTCCATAAAGATGGGTCTGAATTTGCCGGGCTCTATTAAATCAGACTCTAGTAACAAATGTGATCAAATGTTGAGCGTCATCAAATAAGGATGTATAGCGTATATGTAATCATTATTTTCAGCAAATGATGATTAGGTTCAAGGAAGAGTGGGAGACCGCAGAAAACTCATGCAAGATTCTTTATTATTACGTGAAGGATGTTCGCTGGTCAATTTTAAAATATTAGTAACTAGTATTTCAGATAAATGTCAATTTTGTTAAAGAATTGGAAAAAAAGAAGTAATTTAATGATAGTAAAATAACAGTTGATGGGTTGAAGATGTCGTTTTGGAGATACACGTGTTAAAAAATAACAGGAAACAGACTTTTCACCGCTTTAACATGAGAAATGTTTATCCATTCATGAATGTGACAAAATATCTCCAACTAAACGAACTTTTGACGAAATGCTCCAAACGATGAATAAAATGAAATTTTGGGGAGGATAAGGAGGTTACAATGGAAAAATTTCAAGGCCTGTATAAATCCAGATGGTACAAAAGGAGCAAATAAAATAAATATACTACTCAACAAAAAAAAACGATACACAGATTAAAAAAAAAATATTTCACTTTACAGCAGATAACCATAACACCTAGACATAATGTAGTTTCTGCACATAGGAATTAACATTATGCCAAAAAAACGTCTCTTACAAATTTCGAACTATGTCCGGTCACGGTCAAGGTCATAATCCGGAATTTCTGTTTACAGTCGTAAATAGTGAGTATATCCACGTTTTCTTTTTACCAAACATTCACATTTTCGAACCGACTGACTTCAAACTTTGGTTGCAATGTCGACCGTGTTTTCCTCAGGTCTATTTTCCATTTTCACTACCGGTCTCATAGGCGTTATACGCGTGCTATGCGATTTTGACGTTGCGACGTCTCACGGAACCTGATGTCACGTGATTTTTCATTTGATGAGCATGTTTGTTTTAGATTAATCAATGGTTTTAGTTTATTCTTCTTTTCAGATAACAATGAATTTCGAGGGCAAAAATGAAGATCGACTCTGTGACTAAGTAACTGTCCACGTTGATATTTGATTGAACGGGGCATCGAAATCAGACATTGTTTTCAACTTTTTAGGATGGCAAATTCATAACATGATGAAGTGTCCCATTTATTAACATCAAACATTTTAAATCGTCCATCAAATAACGACGAACTCGATCATCGAACGCAAAACTACAATTCCGGATTTTCATCGTATCCGTTTCGGAATTGATTTACAAATGAAATAAACAAATGCGTTTTGGTGTTGAATGCATTAAGATACTAGAATAAAAACTTTTAATTGCGAAAAACAAAAATATTTACAAAATTGACTGTGTATAGTTTCTTTTGTTGAGTAGTATTTATAACTAATGATCACATTTAATACAACATACACAAGAAGCAGGTAAATATAAGATGAAGACAAGATAGAAAAAAGCATATTACAATCATGTTTTAATCATCTCTTCAAGAAAAAAGAAATGTCAGCAAAGCTAGAGCTGTATTTAATGTGTTTTCGGAAACACGAAATTCGCTTTCCAAAAAGACGAAAAGGTTTAATGACAAAACCTAGCTTTTACTATTTCACAGTACTGAGTATTTATAGTATGAAAAGTCTTCCCTGACAAATTTCATACATTTATGTTTTATGATAGACAACGACAATGGTTGGCGCCATTAATAGCACCGGAATATTTACATTTAATTGATTAGAAAATGTAAACACTTGAAAACGATGGTCTCGGCTGCACCGAATTACCATTATTGCTTCAAAATTAAAGGACACTTTTAAGTTCAAACGTTTTAAATTTTAAATCTACGAATTCCGTTTTTGGCATGTTTATGGTATACAAGTGTAATGGATAGAAGATAACTCAATTTCTTCATTGGTAGATCTATTGTATTAGGTACACGTAGAAATTGCTCTGAGAGTAGAGGACATTCAAGGAAATTGTTATGAAGGATTTCCCTTTGAACATGATATATGTTCTAGTGTTATTTTGTTGTGGGTTAGCTGATGAATACTTTGTTTTTGTTTTTGTTTTTTTTTTTTGTTTTTTTTTTTTTATTATTTAATTTTTCTAATGAATTGCTCATCCACTGTTATTAAAACGGATAGCAAGAATCAGTCTGAGTTGTTAGGAATTGTCTAGTAATGACTTCGAGCACTTAAAAATTGCGAACTTTGATAAATACAAGAAAGAAATATGGTTAAGACGTTAGTTTATTTATATTTACATGTATTACTTTACATCCTTTATTAATAAAAAAATGTACAAAAGGAATCCGTTTTGATTATCGCCTAAAGTATACATGCACGTACTTACATATCTATAGCAAAAAATGAAATAAACATTTTAATATCATTTGAGTTGCAAATGTGGGAATAATGAATTGGCGAATTAAAAACTAACATACTTTAAACGTTTTAAAGAAAATTCTATGTTGATATTAAACAGTCTCGAAAGTTTAATAATCAGATAATATACATTCTCGTAGTGTGCTCCGATTAATTCTCAACTGACATCATAAGTTATTCCTTTTTCTCCGAAAATGACCTATTCAGAAATTCAACTTCCATCCTCGCAAATGACATTGCACAAGTTGAGGATCAAAGTAAAATTTCGGAACAATGGCGATCTCATAAAGCCGTTCAAATCTGAATCGGTCCATCACGCCATCAAAGGCCACATGATCGAAGGATGAATTATAACACAGAAAGAAAATGTGAAAAATCTATATACTGTTTTCACAAACAATGGGCAGCATGACTTGTTCACTAAACTTTGTTCAACCCATGTGCATATATAAAATATATAGAATATGATACCACGTCCTCTTACAGTCTACTCTGTGAATGTTCTAAAATAATACTTTCTGCTTTCATCGGCTTTATCCCCGAGTCGACAAAACCCGTTGAAGTTGTAAAAAAAAATTTGATGATTATAATAAATGAATTAATAAAGGAATTGATTAAATGGACATCGCATTCATGTTTCGGGACCAAGATACTCAAAAACTTGTACCCGTTTATTTTGACAACAAGGACATGCCTTTCATTTTCTTTTCTTACAAAAAAAGCCTTCTGAAAGTATTTTATTTTCAATGACTCTTCTGTAACCAATGATGCTAACTTCGAAAAGAACTACCCTAGCTGCCATATCTCTATGACCTTTGCTGACATTTATTAACGAGGAACTTCAACAGTTTGACATAAAGAAGTTCAAAAAATTCTATAGAAAGGGGCCTAAATAAACTGGAATTATGAAAGGAGCGTTTGTCGATTATTGTATAAAATGGGGCAAACGAGAAAGTGCAGGTAAACATGTTCTTTATATGTCCAAAGATAAAAATATTACCTAAGCCACCAACAGAATAAATTTTCAAACAGATAATTCTTACAGTCGCCTTCTAAGCTGTCTGTTAAAAGAATTAAGTTAGCATTAAGATATCTTGGTAAAGAATATATGTTTGCACCTGTCGACAAAGCTTCGTCATCGCGTCCAAACCAGCGCATTTACCTTATAATGGAGTTAAGCATAAAATACTGTGAAAAAAACTTATCAAAACTCTGGTGTAGATTACTTTTGGAGTGTATGAAATTTAATTGAAGTCTCAGAAAAATTAAAATCCGTAATAAGACCAGTTTCTGTTCTGCAACGCACGGGACTTCATGAAACATCTACGATAAACTTATTTCATTTTCCAATGATGACAGCAGGTATATTTCAAATTACTACTTTCCCTTTTCTAAACGGATTGTCCTACGGGGTGTATTAGGCATTTTATAAAATGCCTAAAATTTCAGTCATTTTATTAAATGCCTAACGTGGTTGGTCATTTTCTAAAATGCCTAAAAATAAGCAGTCATTTAACAAAATGACTGATTTTTTTTCACTAGATTTAAAGACATGGACTGAATCTGTCAGGCAATTTCTAAGTATCTGCATTTATCAACATAAACCATTACAGAAATATTTTGGATGCCATACTAGTGGTTTTTTTTTATTTCAATCAAACAACTTAAAACATAGTTATAATCGCATTTGTCCCTTGTTCATGGCAAAAGCAGAAATTTTATGTAAAGCAGATCAAAAATTTTCCATATCTTGAAACCGCAACACTGAAAATGTAATAAAGGGAAAAATTATTTCAATAAAAAAAGATATCGGTGAAAAGGAGATTTATTAAAACTACTATTAAAATCAAAGGTTAATGTTTTAATTATTTAACATCATACCCAACAACAGGCATTATATCAACAGTCTGTTCTCTACACTGTACCATATTAGTGAAATACTCAAACATTGCTCTTAACCAAGAGAAATAATTTCAAACACTTTACTACAGAATGTTAGGTGCGGCCTTAAAATGTTTACTAAGAATATCTGTCACATGTCCTTTTAGAAAATAATGGTGAAATTTTTGACAATATTTGATTGATGATAATTTTTCAAAGCCCATTTGGAAATCACCTAACATCACAGTAACATCGGAAAGGGTTTTCGGAATGGTTTTGTTGCCCGTTATAAGAACAAAACAGTTATGGTATATTACATTATACCCCGACATGTATTTTTGTGAAAATTTTGCAAGAGACCTAACTACAAACTTCCCTGATAAACAAGAGGATGGCATACCACTGTCCATGGTTTTGTGTCTCTAAGCCACATATGATATCCTATTTTATTCGCAGGGAAGGACAAATGGACGGACAAGGGTAAAACAATATGCCCAACTTAACGTCCAGGTGGCATGAAAAAAAAACTTCTACAAAGGTTATAAATAATGCTGCTTCAAAATAAAAATAAAAATTTTTAAGACATGCAATTTTGTTCTGAATGCCCGAAATTTAAAATAGCATGTCCTAAAATTTAAGGGAGTTGGCTTAAAGCACTTGGACTTCTGAACCCGACATTGAGCTTGTCTGAGGACTGTTTGCAATTTTGTTCAAAGTTTATTACAAGCTGGAAATGTCGAATTTGCAAATTTCAAAGTTTCAAGAGGAATAAATCCAGATTTTGAACAACAAATCGAACTTGGCCCACGTTTTGCAGTGAACAGCTTGCATCTGATGATTTTTTCAGTCATTTTATAGATTGCCTAGGAAATTAAGTAATTTCATGAAATGTCTAAAACAACAAGGCATTATACAAATTGCCTAAATACTTCAGTCATTCTATAAATTGCCTGAATTATGAAATTGCCTGTAACATATATAATATATATTTTAACTGGTATGATTCGAACTCATCTGTTCTACTCTTGACGACTTGAATGTGCGTAACCTAACGATTACATCCAAATTTTAACACGAAGGTAACATATTTCATAAATTGACCATATACAGAAATTAATTTACAGTAAGTTCGGTATTAAATTATTTGTTAAACACAATTAAGAAAGTTTATAGAAGATATGAAAATCGATGTCGAAATATAGCAAGAATCGCAAACATTTTATTACTTAAGAGTATTTTTCAGCCTTGTTTTACGGAAATATCGTTAAACGATGCAATTAAACCGATAAAAAAATCTTGAAATTGCGTTCTTTTCGTAATAGGGAATATTAACAGGATATTCTGCATGCATCTGGGATCCAACGACCTGAAGATTTTAAAATGATACTTGCAACTCACCGATACTGCCGATGTCGACTGAAATACATGATAATTCTTTACCAAACCCATGGGGGGTGCGTTTGATTTTTTTCTTCAATAGTGCTACCAGTAATGTTACTAGCAGACTACAGACTAGGCTCTTTGAGCTAGCCCACAGATTAGGGGGGAACACTCCTTGATCCATTTTTTCAAAATTACATACTGTCTTACCTTTTCCTTTCAAAGTTACTGGTATTAAAGCGTTAGTAGTATCGGGTTTAATGTCTATGTTTATTATACTATAGGGACACGTAATATCAAAAAGGAGGTTAAGGTACCAATAAACCGGTTTAATCCTTTTTGCAATTGCAGGTACCAAGTCCGGCTATCCCGAGTTCCTATCGTTTTTTTCCGTTTTTCTTATGTCTTTTTTTTTTCTTTGTTGTTGTTGTTGTTGTTGTTTTTCTAGCAGATTGTGGCATGTGATTGTGATTTTCGGCCATTGTATGAATTGCCTGTTTAATTAGTTTCTCATATCACCCGGACTGCATATTGACTTTGATTGCCAGGAAAAGCTGTATTCAGAACCGGAAAACATGGTATTATAACATAGATGTTTCCGTGTTCGGTTAAATGTCATTTAAAGGTGGGACAGATTCAAAATATATATACAGATAAATGCCTTTCTCCGCCTTCATATTTGATTATCAGATAAGCTAACAATTTACTAATTAATAAATTTTCTTTGGCTTCATTTTTGAAGCGACAAACAGAACTCAAGAGATTGTTTCATGTTGTAGGCAGCATCAAACTGTTACCTAGATAAAAAAAATTAACTGCGATCTATTTCAATTGTTCATGGAATCTTGCTTTTTAATGCTTTTTTGTTGCGCTATACTTTAAAAGTTGAAACCGACGCAATCGATCGACGTAACATTTGTTTGTGTAGATAGAATCGAGTAGAGATATAAGCTAACTATTCAGTTTAAAGATTTTAAATACGTCATTTTTCAATTTCTGTCACAGGTATAGAAAAGTTGCACATACAAAATTTTCTACATTTTATTCTATTAATCACTTTTAACTCTAGGCCGGTAATTAGTTTTGTGCAAATGTAAAAAAAGTCAGTGACGCAAAGAAATAGGAAATAACAACATCGATACAAAATTACAATTATCTGCAATGTAATAGAGAATAAAAAAACTAAACACCAAATCACAGCATAGTGCGACAAAATTAAACTATTTAGACAACTCAGGAAAATGCAATACAAAACATAGGTTGACACTAAAAACATTTCGCTGCAATGACATATGGAAGGAGCAAATGACATGCAAAAATACAAAAACACAACAAAGTGCAACTACATTGATTATCAAAAAACAAAGCATCGATACAAAACATGAGGAAACAGAACCAGAACAAAATTCAAAATAGTAAACTAAATTGCTTTATCAGTTATAATATACGACAACTAAAGATGAACAATAGTTAAAGTACAACAATATTGCAAAGGAAAAGAAAACACAAAGACAATTACATTCAAAAACAGCTTTTTTGAAATGATGCAGAATAGATAGAATTGCTTTAGTGACCACCGGATTTATCAAGTTCAAAACTTCTCGGTGTTACAGATGATACATTATCTGTATACACTATCTCAACTCTTGTTTTAATAACTTTTGCATTATTTTTTGTGAAAATTCGGATGATATTGTTTTAATTAATGTTTTAATTGATTTTCAAACATTTTCACGAGGTATATTTACAGAATTAATTAGTAAATGTTTGTTATAAAAACAGAAAACATTTTTTATTTGAATTATAAATAATGCATGTTTATTTATTAAAAATACTTACATTTAAAGATTAATTCCCTCTGTATAAAGGTAGAATACCTAGTAACCAGGTATCTATCAAACAATGATAGGTATCTATATCGGTGAATCTTTTTATCAGTGGTTTCTTCAAATGAAATTTTCGTTGTAAGTATACGAGTAGCCTATACGGACAATTATAAATCACTTCTGTATGTACACATGATTTCTCACCATACAACGTGCATTGTTATGATGTAAATAACTATAGAATCAATGCAGAATTATAATCGATTGGCGAGACTGATGTAACAGGGAACATTTCTGATATTTGAAAGGTCACGGTTAAAGTGATGTACAGTAATTGTTGGTTATACCATTAACTATAAACAATGTGTAATTACATTGTTATGATTGTTATAGGGAAAACAGAAAATGAATCAGGTTGCACTACAACACATGCAATTATGCCTATTTTATAGTTCTTTGCATTTTTTCGTTGTCCTTGAAAGAAGAAAGGGTCAATTTTTTCCAAGGTGAAGTCTAGCAGTTATTTATAGTGTTCTAGGCATGGATTGTACCACATTGTTCTGGCAATTGACCCCTTTGCATCTTGGATTTTATAATATACATTAATAATAAATTTCTTTGAGTAAAAAGAATTCTGTAACATAGAACTCAATTTACTTTATCTCTTGGGTAGTGTTTTATTATTATTTTATACTTGATCATATTTTTACACAGTTAGTATCTTGATACTTGAAAGGAATATGTAAAGTCAAGTGCAATATTTAAGGAACCGTCAAATAATGCTTATAACATAAACATTAACATTAATGATGATCAATTAAAATCGGAATAGTGTCTGAAATATGCAAAAACCAATTCATAGGAATTCGTTATATAATTAGAAAATGGGATAAAGCATGATTATTTATACTATTACAAACCTTGGAGTAGGCAGATAAAGTCGACGTGATCACAATTTTCTAAGTAAAAAATGAACTCTCCTTACCACTACATTTCCCATGGTCTGTTTGATTTGAACTGGTCAATTTAACTGTTCTTATCTAAATATAGCTGAAATGCTTCAACGTATCCCCTGCCTACAAACGACTGAAATACTGTTATTTGGATGTAAATGCAAGATTCTCTCCCTAAATGTAAACGAGGATGTAGAACAACAATTATATATCAATCAACCAGTACCACATAACGTGTAAGAAAAACATGCCAGCAACAAAAGTATAAGTAACAAGTACCAATAAACAAGGACAAGTTCAAATATATATTCATCAACATTCAAACAGTGCCAAAAGTCAACAAGTGTTATAACTGTCACCATCGATAACACTTATCCAAGTCTAGTAAGAAGCATGAAGATAAGTGCAAACATCTAATGGTGACTTCAAGATGAAGAACAAGCCATATTAAGTGCAAACATCTGATGGTGACTTCAAAATGAAGAACACGCCATACTAAGTGAAAACCTAATGGTGACTTCAAGATGAAGAACAAGCCATATTAAGTGCAAACATCTAATGGTGACTTCAAGATGAAGAACAAGCCATATTAAGTGCAAACATCTAATGGTGACTTCAAAATGAAGAACAAGCCATACTGAGTGAAAACCTAATGGTGACTTCAAGATGAAGAACAAGCCATATTAAGTGCAAACATCTAATGGTGACTTCAAGATGAAGAACAACTATAAAAGCGTTGTTCTATTGCTTGGTTTAATTATGTACTTGTATAGACTTTGTCTGATAGAGAACAAATTACCAATATTATCTGAAAATGAAAACCAAAATCAGCTATGGGCAGAGCTAGGCAAAAAGGGAGATACTTCTTAGGTTTAACAAAAAATTAGATAATGCAAGTGTTCAAATAAAATCGGTGTTCGGGTTTGCACCGAAACACTGGATACTAGGTTGGTGAATACCCTCGGCGACTAACAGTCCACCAGCAGTTGCATCGGACGAGTGGTAATAATTAATAAAAAAAACCTAAGTTACTGTTAATTAAGTTACCGCATACGTTCATTAAAGACAGAGGCGTGCAAAACGTATTAGTTGAGATATATACACCCAATATGATGGAGCTACAGGAACGTCACCATCACGAAAAGGGAAATTAGTAATCATCCCTTTTATTATATATTTTAGTTTTAACTTTCAAGGATGATAGTTAGATCAAGAAATGGGCATTATTTAGAATCATTGTTTGCTTTATTAAGTTTCAGTCCTTGTGGGTACATGAGGTCGACATAGTCTAAAAACTGGGGATTTTCAATAGCAAGGATATCGTTGATTTACCTGCTGTTATCGTTGAAAATTCAAATTAGTTTATTACTGTTGTGTATGGTCCATTCTGTAGTTTTTTTTTCATAAAGTCCTTAAAAAAAGATCTTCAATGAGAGGTACGCAATTTGCGCATTTCGAAAACTTGTCTCTATAGTGCAGATCAAATCAAAACATTTGGAATTTAACAAAAGCTACATAAAGACATAAAGTGCATTAGCTGTAGAGAAGCATTAAAAATTAGAAAACAGCCAAATTAAGTGTAAAAACTTTAACTGTAGAGATACATGAAGCATAGACAACAGCAACATTTATAGCCAAAATCATGAAGCCGCATTAAGCACAAAGAGCTTTTCCCATCAACTGTAACTATACAAGAAGCATAGACAACAGACATATTAAGCGCAAAAATCTCTCACAGCAACTCTAGAGAAGCTGTAAGCATTTGACTGTATCCATATTAAATGCAAAAAGTTTACAAGAGCCAAAATCACCACCCATTAACTCTAGAGAAGCATGGACCATTAGAAAATAACTATAATATGAAGTGCAAAAAGCTTTAACCAACAATTTTTGGAGACATATAGCATTAGACACCAGCCATATTCAGTGTAGAAGGCTTTACCAATCAACTGTACAGAAGAATGAAGCTTTAGATAATTGCCATTGTATGTTCGAAAAGCTTCACCCATCAAATTTAGAAAAGCATTAAGCATAAGACAATAGCCACATTAGGTGTTAAAAAGCTTTACCAATTAACTGAATGAAAACCTGAAGCAGTAGATAACAGCCATATCAAGCAAAAAATATCGCCCATAAAATCTTGAGAAACATGAAGTATAAGATATCAGCCACATTAAGTGCAAAAAGAAATACCCGTCACCTCGAGTGAGACATGAAGTATTACACAACAGATATATTAAGTGCAAAACCCTCACACAGCAAATTCACAGAAGCTGTAAGCATTCGGTTGTAGCCACATAATGAAAAAAAAACTTTATTTATCTTGTTGCGAGAAGCTTGAATGATTAAAAAAGCCATATTAAGTACAAAAAGCTTAACCCATCAACTCTAGAGAGGCATATTCATTCTAAAAGGAGTCGTGATTATTCAATACTTTGACAGAACAGCGATATTATTAACGACAGAATAACGATGATAATATACTAATCATTAACATTAAAGCAGTATATGCAATACAATTACAAAGCAAATTACAAAAGGGTTGTATGATGTAAGTTCTTATAATTTGACACGCGAAACATATAACTGACTAATGAGGAACAGAGTCCATCTTGCTGAAATATACAAAGAACTTGAATACATTAAAGTTATGGAATATATAGTGTCGCAGTTTTGTTACCAAACATTCAACTATGTTGATTGTAAGTTTTCCTCTTTCAATATAACGCTTAATGAAATAAGTAACTTTTCCTTCAAAAATTAAACCACCAGGCTTAGAAAAAATTGCAGTATTTTAGAAAGGATGTGGAGTAAATATACATCAAACAAAGTCTCTACAAATACATGGTAAAAACAAACAAAGGAACAACGTTTTTATTGTTGTTCTTCATCCTGAAGTCCCCGTGAGGCCTCCTAGAATGAACTTTGCTCATATCTCAAAGTAAGTTCAAGAAGGCCTCTAGTAGTGGTTAGAGCAGAATTCATTGCTTGATGTTGAACGCTGCATCCATTTTTCGGTTTACCCATGCCCGTGTGGTCGTCATAAAACATAGAATTAACAAAGATACCTGACAAAAAAGACTAAAAGAAGACAATCAAGGGACACTGAACAAGTCACTTGCAAGAAGAGTCAATGCTTAATAGCTTTCCAATCTTCGTGGCAAGGTATACTATTTTCCTAAGTTTTAAGCTAAAAGCCAACATAATGCATGGTTTATGAATTTAATTTGATTTGAAGCCTAAATTCATTTTTTTAGATTTTTTTTTCAATACTACAGAATATTTACAACAATGCCGTCTAATTATGTCTTTGTGACATCCCATATTTTAATCCATGCTTGTAAATATTGACTCGAACTTATTATAGACCTTATTATAGACCTTACAATATTTGATAAGCGTTAATATAAATTTAAACCTTAGATTAGAAAAAAGAACATTCAACATTCATTAACATTCGAACAGTGCCAAAAGTCAACAAGTGTTATAACTATCACCATCGATAACACTTATCCAAGTCTAGTAAGAAGCATGAAGATAAGATAGCCATATTAAGTGCAAACATTTAATGGTGACTTCAAGATGAAGAACAAGCCATATTAAGTGCGAACATCTAATGGTGACTTCAAAATGAAGAACAAGCCATACTAAGTGAAAACCTAATGGTGACTTCAAGATGAAGAACAAGCCATATTAAGTGCAAACATCTAATGGTGACTTCAAGATGAAGAACAACTATAAAAGCGTTGTTCTATTGCTTGGTTTAATTATGTATTTATATAGACTTTGTCTGATAGAGAACAAATTACCAATATTATCTGAAAATGAAAACCAAGATCAGCTACGGGCAGAGCTAGGCAAAAAGGGAGATACTTCTTAGGTTTAACAAAAATTTAGATACTGCAAGTGTTCAAATAAAATCTGTTTTCGAGCTAGCAATGAAGCACTGGATACTAGGTTGGTGAATATCCTCGGCGACTAACAGTCCACCAGCTGTGGCATTTGACCAGTGGTAATAATTACCAAAAAAAAAAGAAGTTACTGTTCATTAAGTTTCTGCTTACGTTCATTGGAGTCGCAAAGAGTAACTAGACGCGTGCGAAACGTACTAGTTGAGATATATACACCCAATATATGATGGAGCTACATGAACGTCGCCATCACGAAAGGGGAAATTATTAACAGTGAAATCAAAATCATCCCTTTTATCATATATTTTAGTTTTTATTTTCATATTTAGATCAAGAAATGGGCAGTATTTAGAATCAGTACTTTATAAAGTTTAAGTTCTTGTGGGTGCTTGAGGTCGACATCGTCTAAAAACTGGGGATTGTCAATAACAAGAATATCGTCGATATACCTGCTTTTATCGTTGAAAATTGAAATGAGTTGATCACTGTTGTGTACAGTCAATTCTGTACTTTTTTTCATAAAGTCCCGTTCGTAGTAGAACAGAAAAAAAGCTTCAATGAGAAGTGCACATTTTGTACATTATCGAAAACTTATGTCTCTTCAGTGCAGATCAAATAAAAACATTTAACAAAAGCTACATAAAGACATAAAGTGCATTAGCTGTAGAGAAGCAAAAAGAATTAGAAAATGGCCAAATTAAGTGCAAAAACGTTAAGCCATCAATTGTAGAGATACATGAAGCATAGAGAACAGCAATATTTAGAGTCAAAATCACGAAGCTGCATTTAGCGCAAAGAGCTTTACCCATCAATTGTAATGATACAAGAAGCATAGACAACAGACATATTAAGTGCAAAAACCTCTCACAGCAACTCTAGAGAAGCTGTAAGCATTCGACTGTATCCACATTAAATGCAAAAAGTTTACTAGAGCCAAAATCATCACCCATTAACTCTAGAGAATCATGAATCATTAGAAAATAACTATAATATGAAGTGCAAAAAGCTTTAATCAACAATTTTAGAAAAAAAAAAAACATAAAGCATTAGACAACAGCCATATTTAGCGCAAAAGCTTTACCAATTAACTGTACAGAGGCATGAAGCTTTAGACAATTGCCATTGTTTGTTCAAAAACCTTCACCATCAAATTTAGAAAAGCATAAAGCATTGGACAATAGCCACACCAGGTGTTAAAGGCTTTACTAATCTCTTGAACGATAACACGAAGAAGTAGAAAACAATCATATTAAGTGTAAAACATAGCCCATAAACTCTTCAGAAACATGAAACATAAGATAACTGCCCCATTAAGTGCAAAAAGATTTACTCATCAACTCTAGTGAGACATGAAGCATTAGACAACAGACATGTTAAGTACAAAAACCTCTCACAGCAACTCTAGGGAAGCTGTAAGCGTTCGACTTCAGCCAAATTAAATGCAAAAACTTTACTAATCATGTTAAGATAAGCTTGAATGATCAATAACAGCCATATGAAGTATAAAAAGCTTTGCCCATTAACTCCAGAGAGGTACATTCATTAACTTATGTACAGACATATATTCGTTAGTCATTAATACGAGTGAAGTCTTTGATCAGGTATGAAAATTTAAATATAATCAACATGGTTGAATGTTTCGCAACACAGCTGCAAAACAAAGTTTACTCAAAGGATTCGTAATTAGTCAACATTCGGCACTTTACGACAGAATAACGAAGATAATTTACTAATCATTAACGTTTGAGAAGTATATGCAATGCAATTACAAAGCGAATTACGAAAAGGGTTGTATGATTAAGAACTTATAATTTGACACGTCAAACATGTAACTTACTAATAAGGAACATGTTATGCAATACGACTTCCTTCGTAAATAAAGCAACGACAGTAGAATATCGAAAGAACCAACTAGTGGTATTTACAAAAATTCAAGGACATGGACAAAATGAGAACACAGAAAACAATCACGTTAGACAGCTACAAACCATAGAAATAAAAACACAAAATTCAAAACCAAGGCACTCATTGTGTGAAGTCCCATGAAACTGAGAGTGACATCAGGTGCTCCGGAAGGGTAAGAAGGTTTTGCTCTGTTAACAGCACCGGTCACACGGCTAGTGAGGCAAATATGTTTTGAAAGATCTGTTTAATAGTGGATTGGTAAATGTCATTTTCTAACTCTAAGACATAACCAATCAAAATCTATGGTACGTCTTACTTCTCTAACCCTTAACCAGTAACATGGTGAACTTTTGAAAATTTTCTTATTTCTTTAGTATTCAAACATTGACAAAAAAGTCGTTTGAACAGGATATCGTAGAACATTTTTCTAACAAAAATTTTTTGTATAACCACGAGATTTCGTAATCCACCTGTAAAAATTTTAGCCCGCTCAACTCAACTGAATTTTTTAAAATAAAGCTTTGCAGCGATTGATCCGCCGATAACAAAGCTTACCCGGCAAATATCAGCAACGTCACAATGTCTGGACTCCTTCATATTTTGACGAAAGGATGATATTTTACGATATTTTTATAATCAATGAAGGGATATGTAGTAAATGCACTTGAGACAAAGTCCCTACAAACACATGGTAAAACCAAGCAATGGAACAAAGCTTTTATTGTTGTTCTACATCTTGAAGTCACCATGAGTCCTTCAACAATGAGCCTTGCTCATACCTCACAGTAAGTTCAAGACGGCCCCTAACACCGTCAAAAAATATCTTGAATATGTCCTGAAAATAGATTCTAGATTTCAGTTACATGTCAAAAGATGGTTGGAAATAAAAAGATTTTTTCCGTTTTTCAACATAAAAATAAATGAAAAAAATAAGCCTTTCCATAAAAAATTACATGATTATGCTTAAAAATTAGCAGCATTTTCAAAAGTCCAGCATAAGATAGGGGACTAAATCCCTTGTTTACAATGTGCTGTTGATCAGTAGGGATTTCAAAACTGAAAGTGAAAGTTGCACCCTGCTTTTCCAGGCTTAAAAGCTTTGCAATCTTCGTGGTAAGGTATACATTTTTTTTCAAACGATTTCAATCTTAAAACGTACATATAATGAACATAATGTATGGTTTATGAATAGAGTTCGTTTGAGGCCTTTATTATGAAGCATTAATTTTTTCAAAATGTACAATTTATCAAAAAATAAAACTACAAACTTTTTAAAAGACTGACACTATCATTTATTGTCTTATTATGGCTTTATGGCGTCACATATTTTGACCTGTCTATTAGCGTTTAGTATTGACCCCTTACTTGTTATATACGTTACGATATTTGACATAACTTTTATATAACGTGACACTTTAGCTAGGAAAATAAGAAGCAGTCGATCAATGCAAAAAAAAACAAAAATACAACCAAAACTAGAAAAACTGTGATCAAAGCTCACAAATACACACCCTCGCTCCCATTTGATTCTAGAAGTTAAACAAATCATAAAAAATCAAGACAAATCAAATTTTTATATATACATGTAGCTGGTGCACAGTGACAATATGCACTAAACATTCTGTAAAAGTTTCATTGAATTTACCAAGATGTCTAAGAGCAGTTGTACCCTATGATGGATGGAATAACGAACGGACGAACGAATATTCAAAGTAAGTGAGAACCGAACCGTCAATCAAAAGAACGAACAATCAATGGACAATGGCAAAATCAGACACACCAAGAAACAAAGACACCACTTGAGAACGGAACAAAAGAGAAAAATGAAGACACACATACAGATGAACAACATGGATACAATGAAAAACCATGGGCGAGATCAGGTGTACCGGTAGAGTAAGCATCTCCTGCGTCTTATAAGACACCCGCCGTGTTGAACATGTCAACCCCGGTAGTAAAGTCGAATCCGATAGAGGAAAAACAAACATTAGTTGTAGAGGGAAAGATCTGTTGTCATCTGGGAAACAGATAATCCATAGCGATCCAAAAGATCGTGATGTCGACCGTACAACTTCTGTAGTGATGGTTTTAAGTTGTTTGTAACGTACCCTTGCTTGAGTAGTCTATTTGTAAGCAAGGAAGTCACTGTAACGACCACAAGACCTTGAGTAGCGAATGAGTTGTGAGATGTAAACTCCATATGCTGGTGCTTTTGGAATGTTGCTACAAAGAAAAGGTAAGTTGACTATTGGAAAAGTGAAGTCATCGCGTTTGTCATACAGGCTAGTTTATAATGTACCTCTGTTGTCCATTTCAAGATGAAGGTCAAGGAACGAAGTCGATGTGAAAGTATCTGTAGTATCCTTAATTTCAAGCTCTTTTGGATAAATAAGATGAAGAAAATCACCAAAGCGAGGGTTATTTAATGATAAAATATCATCTATATAACGGAAGCTGAAATTAAAAGACTTGGCCAGTTTTTTGTCTTTATTTTGAAGAAGCCCTTCAATGAATTCAGCCTCATAAGAGTGGATAAACAGATCGGCTAAAAGAGGTGCACAGTTTATGCCTATTGGAATTCCAATGGTCTGTTGAAAAACAAGTCCTCCAAACTGGACAAATATATCGTCGATCAAAAGCATTTTTATCACTTCTTCCTCTGTGTATTTTCTGTGACTCTGAGTCGTATTTCACAAAGTACGCTTGTTCTTTGCCTATGACAATGTACTTATATCTTCGTTCGCCGTTCTTACGGGAGAAACATCTATGAATTATATCTTTCAGCCGAGATTTCAGTCGTTCATGAGGAATGGTAGTATAAAGTGTGGAGAAGTCAAATTATTTAATGCTGTTGCAATGCAATAATGATCTAGATTTCAGGATATCAAGCAGATCTTTAGTTTTTTAATATCATTTACACCACTTCTTGAAAAGCTAGTATCACAGTATTTTTGAAGGCCCTCTTTTAGATGGAGGTTAAATGCTAAAAAAGAGGTTTTGTGTAACATTTTGCAGATCCAGCGATGTACCGTTGTTTGTATGGGCATTTGTGTAACTTTGGTACCCAGTACAAGGAAGGGAGATCGATGTCTTCATCTTTGGTCGAAATTCCAAAGGAAAGCAAAACAGATTTATGGTACTGTAATATCTCATCCTTAGACAGAGTAGTGGCTGTGTAGTCGGGATTGCCCTGGGAGTTGCCAATGCCTAGTTCTTTCTTTAAACATTCAAAATATGACCATCAATACGAAATACAAAATTACTACTAGCTCTAATGACATAGACAATGAGAAAACAGTAACGATACAAAATTACTCTAACCGTAAAGCATGATATACATATTGTTTTGAAGTGCATGGAGAAAAAGCAAGTCTCCATTATCCTTTTTAAATGTATGTTGCTGAAGTGCTATAGCAGTTGGTCTTATAAATCACATCTTG